>OY754969.1:20852614-21060515 GCA_963576475.1 Molanna angustata | reverse complement strand
TTACGACCGGAATTGGCGGGAAAAGCGTTTTCCCGCCAAAAAGTGTCTATTTACACGACAAATTTTCTGACGTCGTCTATGTTTTTAGGTCATTTATAACCATAGAAAGCGCAGATAAATCAAAATACAAAAATATTTACCTTTGTCGTTTTTTCAATGGTCATAAAAATGCATCATGGAAACCAACTTGAAGAAAAAATAAATAATATAGGCATCTCATTACATTTACTTAATTTTATAAATCATTTTTTTATCGAGATCTACAATTATAGCAAAGTATAAACAAAGGTAAATATTTTTATAACTTGATTTATCTGCGTTTTCTGTGGTTATTTTTGGTTTTCGTCTATGGTTGAGTCGTGTAAATAGTCGTAGCCTTCTTTTTAATAATAGATATTCTTCATTTTGAGATGTGGATAATAATATGTTCATCTGATTTTTAGCGCAATAATCCGTGACATTAAATTTGAGCTAAACATATCTAATTATTGGGTAATCTTGATGTTAAAACCTAAGTATATTTTATAGACAGAAAATATAAGGCCCTTACTAGGCGAAACGCGTCCTAATAATAAGAATAAAATTCATATTTATTTATTTATCTTTTTGTACATAATATAAACAAATATAAAGCACACTAGCGGGCTTATTGCCATTAGGCAATTTTTTCCAAGCAACCAGATTGACAGAATTATATATGTACCTACATCAACAAAAAATGAAAGCTAAAAAAGAACAAAGAAAATATACATAACACCAAGTTTAAACAATAAAAAAAAATAATAGCATAACAAAAAAAAAGGATTGGGAAAGAAAGAGCAAAGGGAAGGAAGAGAAAGGAGAGGGATCAGGTATTTTCGGAAAGATATCCCTGCTTTAGTCTTTTCTTGAAAATGGAAAGCGAGTTTGACGAAGTTATTTATATCAGGACTCAAATTATTCCAGAGTCTTGCTGAACATACTTCAAAGGTTGAGTTGAAAAATTCAGTGTTGTGAATTGGGATACTTAATGTAGTACGTTCAGCAGATCGAAGCGATAGGCCGTGATTAGATAAATAGGTGAATTTGGTTTTAACGTACCTACTGCGGTGAAGTACATAGGGTTAAAGAGCGTATTGTATAGAAGTGACAAAGTATATATCGCTGTTGTATCTTAGGCAAATTGAGAAGATTACGGTAAGAGGAAATGTGATCGATTTTTTAAGTTCAAAGATGAAGCAGATACAAACATCATATTATTAACATGTAGAGCTATTAATCTGTTTTGATTTTTTAAACACATATTATTTAAACTAATAAACACATATAATATGCACAACATAATCATTATCGCGCCGCTAACTTGATGAACTGAAAAAAAATAACTTGCTAAGCTGTCAATAATTTATGTATGACAATCACACACAATCTTAGTAGAATATATGAATATTTACAGGTCTACAAAACTTTTATACTCAGAATTTTGAATTTTTGTTTCAGTCAGGGGTTATCAACTTTTGAATTTTACTTTATTTTTCCATATATCTCAGAAACCATAAAAGCTAAAACGCTGAAAATTGGTATAAACATAGACATATACAAAATCTCAAATAAGTTTTTTCAAAAAAATTCCAGGGTTTCTCAAACATTTTTTGTTGAATAAAAATTTTTATCATGATAAATTTATGAGTTTAACTGCCTATATTTCCATAGTTTTTAAAAATATCGAAAAAATCTGAAATACATCAACTAGATAATTTAATTTTCAATAAAAAATAGCAGTATTCTAGTAGTACATCTCAATTTTTTTAACAATTTTTATAAAAATTGAATTTAGTGACGACATTGCTTCATACAATGTGTATGGTAGTCGCCTATACACAATATTATGTAAGAAGACTTAATAGTTTGATACTTAATCTCCAAACATGCATACAAACCATCATGCTGTTTTCATATTCCGGGTAGGAGAAAAGGACTGACCTCCATACTGTCCTATCTTAACATACATACCTACATGTGTTGTCCAACTGTCGATTCGTTCATGAGTATTCAATTCTCTTAATGAATCGACATTATTAAGCCAAGATGCGTGTACGAAGGAAAATTTTGTAGTGGACTTTTTGCATGCTAATAACACGAACTAGAGGCCTCGCAGCATATATGTTCCCATACATGGACTTACTCAGAATTCGGAGTAGAACATTTTATGTGAGTTTTGTGTGTCTGTGTGTGGTGTGTGTGTGTGTGTGTGTGTGTGTGTGTGTGTGTGTGTGTGTGTGTGTGTCCGTCCCCCCCTTATAACTTTTGATTCGCTCAATTTACAGAGCCCAAAATTTCAGAATATATTGAGTGTTTCTTTGATTATGTCTAGTGTCTCGTTAATTGGAATATTTGTAAATAAAGAAACAACGTCAAAACTCACAAGAATATCTGTACTTTCCAGTTCTAAGTCAGTGATGAGTGATATGAAATGTTCTGAGTTTTTGACATAGGAGTCTGCGGATTCTACATACAGACTATATAATAAACAAAGCATTAAAGAGTCCAAAAACAGTGAAAGAAAAATCCAATGAAACACCATTATCAAAAGCCCGACTACCATATATCAAAGGCGTCACCGATAAAATCAGCCGTCTATTAAACAAAAATAACATACGTACCGTTTTCAGCACAACAAATAAAATATCAACCTTTCTAAGAAACCCGAAAGACATCATTCCACTTGAAGCTCATGGAGTATATGAAATACCGTGCGGATCGTGCAATAAGACTTATGTAGGAAGAACCAATCGAAAAGTTGAAGCACGAATAGCGGAGCACAGAGTCGACATGAGAAACAAAAAACTTACATCCTCACTTGTACAACACTCGCTCACAGAAGGACATACAATAGATTTTGACCATTCAAAAATAATAGCAAGTTTAAACAGTGAACCTCTCAGAATTTACAGGGAAGCTATAGAAATATATAAGAGAAGGGATATAATGAACAATCGGGACGACGGAGTTCGTTTGCCTAGTACCTGGAAGAACATTTTATATGACAAACAATACAATAATAATATTAATAATACCATAGCGAAAATAACCCCAAAACACAACAATAATAATATTAATGTCACAACTAAAATTAACAATAAATCACAACACAAAAATAATGATAAAATATTATTACCAACGAACACGACAGCAGGTGGGCGTGTCACAAGGAGCCAATCACGTCGCGCTAACAATATTTGACATAAGCGGCCATCTTGTACGCTACGAGTCACTTGACGGTGAGCTTTCAGTGTGAGTAGACGTGTGTCACGCGCGTGCTTTTCGTTAAGTCCTTGAAAATGCCTGGTGATATTCAGGCGAAACGTCGGAAGACAAATGGTCTTAGTCAAGACCTACTGACACGGGAAAACCGAGATAAAAATATTATAACATATTTCACCCGTGAAAACATCAAATATAACATATATATATATATATATATATATATATATATATATATATATATATATATATATATATATATATATATATATATATATATATATATGTATATATATATATATATATATATATATATATATATATATATATATATATATATATATATATATATATATATATATATATATATATATATATATATATATATATATATATATATATATATATATATATATATATATATATATATATATATATATATATATATATATATATATATATATATATATATATATATATATATATATATATATATATATATATATATATATATATATATATATATATATATATATATATATATATATATATATATATATATATATATATATATATATATATATATATATATATATATATATATATATATATATATATATATATATATATATATATATATATATATATATATATATATATATATATATATATATATATATATATATATATATATATATATATATATATATATATATATATATATATATATATATATATATATATATATATATATATATATATATATATATAATAATATTTTTATCTCGGTTTTCCCGTGTCAGTAGGTCTTGACTAAGACCATTTGTCTTCCGACGTTTCGCCTGAATATCACCAGGCATTTTCAAGGACTTAACGAAAATCACGCGCGCGACACACGTCTACTCACACTGAAAGCTCACCGTCAAGTCGTGAGCTTTCATATATATATATATATATATATATATATATATATATATATATATATATATATATATATATATATATATATATATATATATATATATATATATATATATATATATATATATATATATATATATATATATATATATATATATATATATATATATATATATATATATATATATATATATATATATATATATATATATATATATATATATACTCACTTTTTGTACAAAAATTAGCACAAAACAGGCTTATTGTCTCAATCTCAATCGTCAACTAACACCAGCAAATTATATAAATTTGGTACATTAGTAAATACTACAACTTAAAAATAAAACACAAGAATTAACACACGTGGATTGAATTCAATTCGAATATTAATTTTATATTAGTAAAATTTATGTTGTTTTAAACGTAAATCGTTGCAAGCAGACATCAAATATTATTGTGAAAAAATCTACTAATTTACATGATTTTAATAGTGTATAATCAATAAATATGTAAATTTACATTAATCATATACCTTGTTATGTCCCTGTGATTTTCCGAAGTGCCGATAAATGTCATCTTACACGAACCGAGTTGATAAATGATAATAAAAAGCGTATTGATTAATTATTCAAAGGTAAGTACACCAAACGGCACATGTGAATGATTTATAATAATTTTTACAGAATTATTTAAAAAGATTTAGGTTAATCGTCTATCGATAAGGCATATTGGTATTGGTGTTCTAAGTTCGATAAGGCATATTGGTATTGGTGTTCTAAGTTCGATTGTTAGCAGAGTGCTATTTATTTTTTCATGTGATTCTCATTTATCTATGTTGGAAACACTAGTGAGATTGAAATGAATACCATTTGGCAATATTTGATATCCAAAAGTGAGGAAAGCAATGAGGACCCTAGCACGCTAGGCTTTCTATCACATCTGGGAACAGACTTTCGAAGTTTGCAGTCTTTTAGAACACTTTATGTTTATCTAGTGCAAAACCTGAGTACAATATAGTGTTATGATCTCCCTATTGTGCAAAAATACATAAAAAAATAATAAAATAATGTAATGAAAGCAATGAATAAGGTAATACTTAAAAAGTTACATCTTATTAAAAAGGATTCTGTGCATCTCCCTCTTACAAAATACCAACATTAAAAAAGTCTATACTTAAAGAATACTCAATACTAAGAATAAATTGTGTCGAAGCAGTAATTCGGAGATAGATTGCCGGTTACCAAACTAATATTTTTGGACCTATGTATATTAAATCGATAGCTGCATATTTTGCAAATTGATGTATTACTTTTTTTTCCTCTCTTTCTGTTTTTATTTATTTATATGTTTGTATTTATCATGTACCTATGTTTTTTGTATAATATTTAAAACGAATGTGGAATTCTTCTTCTCCTTTGCTATGACCCAACTCTTTGTCTATGCCGACTGTTGAGGTCCTTCTGTCCTGTATAACGTAACCTCGGCCATGTCTTTGTAGTTGGTTTCGTCTTTGTACGATCCAGGAATTCTTGGGTCTTCCTATTGATGAAAGTCGAGGAAGATCCATATAGATTGCGTTCAACGTGCCTGTACCTTCTAAACTGTCTTCCCTCTATATTACTATGTAACGCCTAGGCTTCCACCTTCCAATAATGCATCAACTTTTTATTTTGTGTCGTAAGGACACTCCAGATGCCCATCTAAACATACACATTTCAGCAGTTTCCATTCGCCTAGAGTTGGAGTTGTACAGTGCAGTGTCTAGCATTCGGAGCCATAAAGGAGTGCCGGTCTGACGATTGTCTGGTACACTTTTCCTTTCATCTTTGCTGGCATTTTAGGATCGCATAGGACTTCCGACATTAATCTTAACCTCATCCACCCCATACTATATGATATAATATAATACTACATATTCAGTACGTTGGTAGGATTTCCGAAGACAAGTAAGGGTGTCTTCATTAAAACCGAAGGACTGCGGGGGACGAGCGCTCGTTAGAGAGACACCATGTCTATATTTTCTTTGTATTTAAATATAATAAAAAATACGCGTTATTCAACAATTTTATAACAATTATAACAATTTTATTATAATTTGAGAATTGTAATAAACGAAGTATTTTTTAAAAACTATCTTCTTTATTGGATAAATATACCACAATCTGGCGACGAGGTTTAGGCGTATACTGTAATAAAATTGCTGAAATCGTTCATCTAATGCACCTGCTTCGATTTCCAATTCGTACTCATTAACCAGATACTCTCAAAACTTGTTTTACTATGCCGTTTCGAATGGACTACCTTAATACGTAAATGTTTTCAAAAATTTATTAATCAATTCTCAATTAATCTCGTTAAATAAACTCACCGTTTGTAGTGTGTACTCGATGTAAATAACATGAATATTACCCAAATTATATGAGAACGGTGTACTAATACTGGCATCGATCGATTGAATTTACACAAAGTTGAATCCCTGCGAGTTATGCAAATACGTCGTTTGTCTATATGCTAACCTTGTATTTTCAATATCGGTAGGTTTTTATTTTTTAATTGAATTGCGAGGAAAGCAAACGATATCCCCATCAAAATTAATGATTTGATTGAATTTTGTGTACTTAATTTTAATATCGGATGAAAATCACGTAGGTACACACCTATTATTGATTCCACGACAGGAGACGATGAATTTTGCCAATTAAATCGCTTTATCCACTATCGAATATTTATGTGACAGTTTTATAGCGCAGAGCCCTCGAATAATTGTGGTTTCACGTATTGATATGGTAATAATTCCAATTGTGTATTCTTCTTAAATGCCTCGAAAATATTTTGCTACAAAAGCAGTGGATGTAGCGAACAATAAAAGAAATCAAATAAATGATATTCATTTCGAAAATCAACGGCATAGTTTTGCATTAATCAAGTTACCGTAATTATACATAAAAGATTCTCATTACCACACTTACCTACATAATATTTCATTTCATGGTTTCATTGTAGTAAAAAAAAATATTTAAAAAAAAACATTACGACTTTTTTGACAGACTTTCAACTTTCCGACGAGAACTCTACAACGATGTCTGGAGGATTTTTTTTGGACTCATTGGACATGCGGACTTTGTAGCCACGAAGTGCAACTTCGGGGTTTTCACGACTTTCTGTCAAAAGTTCGGTTCACTATTATCTTCACTTTCGGTGAACGGTGAGCCAGCTGTTCATCATAATTAGCTCTCTTTGGCACTGTACAGTGTTTGCAAGGTTTTAGAACAGATCACATGCGGATTTTTTTCATATATTTTGAATTATCAGTTTTCATTAATCGATTATTTGCAATCGATGCAATTATTGTCTTTTCCAGTTTGCAATGTTATCCAACTATCTTTATTATTGAAGTAAATAATTCGTCCTTAAAAATATAACAAGAAACATGAAGAACAATTTTATTCTTTTATCAAAGCAGCTTTCTTAGAAGAGAAACCAATATTATTTTTTACATAAATACTTATCCATCTACGTCAAATTCTTCAATTAATTTATAACAAGGGAAATATTTCGAAAATGCAAAGAATAATACTTTCTTTTGTTAATAAAATTAACAGTTAAAATATCTCTCATAATATTAAACACCTTAATAATATTTTTTTAAATAAAAGGGAGGAGCAACTTTAAGTGGAAAAATAATTTGAAGCAAAATAGGTAGACATTTTCCAAAACTCTAGAATGGTTTTAATTCGTTAGTTAAAGGAAAATAATTAACTAAGCAACATTTAATAAATTTATATCAAACCTAATTATTATACCTGCAAAAAAACTGAAACATTCGCCAATTTTTTTTGTTATGACGTCCCCCCTCAAGTTGTTTTTATTTATTTATATTTAATTTTTCTTTTTTTCTTTTTCTACACCTATATGGTAATTTTTTTTTATTGGTGTTACAATTACGAGTTAAATTATCTACGATATATTTCAAAACTGTATGTCACCTAAAATAAATATCATAAAATAAAATGGCCGCTGTGCCCAAATAGTAAGCTGTTTGGCTTCTGTGGCAGCATCCTCACCCAAATTTGGCTTCTCTGGACTGAAAACACCAGTCATATGAAGCGACTTGCCGTTTTACAATAAACTCGCCCCATACAGAGGGCGTAACGAAGGTTTTTTTTCAAATCACGTTGAAGTAGTTTTCCAAAGGTCACTCATCGGTCCTTCTTGTACATGTAGGGGCTTTTCGCAGTCTTGTACATTAAAGGGCTTTTCGCATTCTCCTTCCCCACTGCATTAGGAACGTTACATCCTGTGCGTGCCCGGAGCGGCTGCACGTCAGACAGCACAAGGACTACAGGATATTCAATCACCGATCTGCCGGTAACTATTCTTCATGGAGGCGGATCATTCGTAGAGCGATGGAGTGTAACAACCATCCTCAGTCATGAGGTCAAAGAGGAAGAAAGTCATTTTTAAAATAATGTAATTTTGTTAAAATAATATAATTTATACAAATTTTCAAATAAAAATATTTTTAATATACCTACAATAAAGCCTGCTCTAAATATATAATATATGTCATCACATTATACTTATATTAAGTAAAAAGGTTCATTTAAAGGACATTAAAAATTCCAAAAGCGGGGCATTAGGTTGTCCGCTCTGACTATAATTGATGAGAACCTTCTCCGCAGCATCCCTACCTACCTATGTACCATCTGCCATCCCTATATATTCCCCTTTGATCGATTGAATGAACGTTTACACAAACATTCAATTACCTGCTGTAAAATACAAAACCTTTCACATCGCGGAGAGTGAAGTAGGTATAAACGTATGACTCTGTGCCTACATAAATCAATCATTTATTATTAAGAAATTTCTCTTATTGTGTGTTTCAACGATGATAGAAATACAACATTATGATGTATTGTTCTGTCGAAACAGCAGGAGAAGAAAATATTATCATAGATGTGCCAGAATCACTGAATATCACGTTTTTACTCTACTACTATTACAGAGAGTGAAACGTAATGAGTTAATATTTTTAAGCGTACCAACCTATTGCTTTACATGATTTTTTCTGCGGGTATCAAACGAAAATTACAACGAATAGATTCATCAGGACTCATTTTTACAATATTTCTCTATAGTGTCAAAACTTTGATACAGAGTGTCTAAGAGGAAGAAAATTGACGTTTTTGAGATATGATGCTGGAGGCGAATGTTACATATCCCATGGACAGCTAAGAGAATAAATTTGTCCATTCTGGAAGAGCTTAATATTGTGGGGATTGAGGAGGCAAGCCCTTCTGGCTTGCCTATATAAATCCCCACCAACGACGAGCCAAAACAGTTCTCATTTAAAATTCTTTGGAGCCAGTCAATAAACACAATGTAACCAATCAGCAGTTTCAATATCATCCCACTATAGGTACACCGTCAAATAATCTACATATGTAATATTAAGGATCGTGTGTCAAAAATGTGCTACAGGCATATTCTTCAATTTTGTACATTAGTTTGTGATGGGCAGCGTAGAAGGACGCAGATTTTGTGGTTGCACGCGAACTACCACACCAAGAGTTATTGATTACAGTCACCATCTTCATTCATTAGGAAAAGGAAGAGAGAATGATCACATATAGGGAGTGCGTATAGTGAAGTTTTGAATCCTCTGTTCACCCCAAAATGTAAATATATAAGTTGATATGTGTGTGAATTGTAATAACTTACGCTGGTTTGTTTTCCTTAAACAGCGGTTTATTTTTTCTCTATGATTTCATATAATATAGAATAATATTGACAATAGAAGATTAATTTGAAAATCCATTCAGAAATTATTGTCAACTTTCAATGAGAAAAAAATGTACACTTACTTTATACCTGGTGAAGAATAAAGTGTTGACCACAACCCACTTGTTTTATTATTATATTTCTTTTCGAATAAAGGGTTTGATCAATCAGGAGTTATTTTTTTCACGAATATTTATTTTATTTCATATGAAATTTCAATAGACCAACTACATCTTCATATTATACAAAGAGGATGTTTGAAAAGTATTAAACAAAACCCTTTAAATTAACTTATTCAAATATGTAGTAGATTTGAATCTTCGAAATCCGCAAAATCAATAAGATCTTCAAGTATCCTTAAGTACAATCGATATCTTTACAAAAAATCTGAAGTACGGCTTAGTATAATGGGGACAGCAAAAGTAAGATGAAATGAATGAAAGAAGAGCCACAGATTAGTACATTTTATCCTTGTGGATAAAATAAGAGCCAAAGATAAATAAGCACGAGTAAATTATAGGCAGGAAGAGTTCGACAAATGAGAGAATGCGGGTGACAGTGCAAAATGTATGGTTACAAAGATATGGGTAAAAGTGCAATATGTTTCTCAACTTCGAACGTCAACTGATTTTATTTGTTCATTTAAATCAGAGTATCCCTGTACTAAGTAGAATGTAGGATAACCAGCGACAGGTGTGCGATGTGCATTATCTTGTAGAAGGAAGCAAGACACATTCGTGAATCCCCTTATACCCGCCTGATCACATCTTAAAAGTGACATTGTGAAAGGGTGGTGAATCTTATTGCTAAATTATGTAAGATGTTATTATGCCTCTTGTATACGTATTCAATTACCCGGTCTTACGGGACACCCGATAAGAATGATGGCAATATAATAGTATGGAAGCACTATTCTAAGCCGGTGCCACACAACATATATGACAATTATCATTTAGAGAATTAAATTAAAGCTTTTATTTTTCTTCCTCTTTTTTCCTCGTCCTTCTCCTACATTTGATTTGGGGGCATTATTATTTATCAAAATATTTAAGTAAACCATCAAATGACTGGTCGCATACCCTGCATTAACTTGATTTTCATATGAAGTCGTGCATTTATGTCTCGTCGTTGTATAATGATTTAACTAGTTTTTCATGTTTATTATTTTTCGAGCGAAATATTTTATTAATACATTGGTAAGATCTATATTGGTTTCTATTTTTGGAAGCTACATTCATCTGATACTGTAATCTATCATGTTGACATAAATACGTCCCGAGGGAAACTAAAGTTATTTAACACCACAGGACGAAAATTTTAACTTTTCTCCCTCCCATGCATTATGTATTAGAGAGAAGTGTCTTAATACCAAAATACATACAATAATTATATTATATCGGGTTTTGATAAAGCATACCTGTAAAATATCATTAGAAGCAAAAAAAATATTTTTTAAATTTTCTTTATTGAAATTCTTTTCGAATATTAATGAAGTAAACTAATGTCAACACACTCTAATCACCCGTTCCATTTAGTTAACTATAGCCCCTGACCACAAACAAGAGCAATAAGAGCTTTTGATGTAGAAATTACCCTAATTTTACCTATAATCATTACTTGAAAAATTACTAACTTAAACCTATGATTTTTTGTACTAATTTTCTTTTTATATTTATTAATAATAGAATTATTCTACGAATAAAATAAAAAAACCCTAATATATACATTTCATATTTTATTTTTTTCTTTTTTTAAATGCTTGTACTATCGCAGCGTAGGTATTGTATTTATTGTACCATTTTCTTAACAATATAATAGTGATTTAATTTTGAGACTCTCTCATTCTTTTATACCTCGTTTTCCTGATTTTTATTTCTCATCGTGTATTATTAAAATTCCTAATGACTGATATGCAACATTATTTACTGACCACAGTATTTCAATATCTTTCTAATTAAATTCCATTTATTAATTCCATCCTCGAGTTAGCGTTTTAATAATCCTGGCCAGACTTTTAACCATATTCTTTAGGGATGCACTAACTTGTCCGTGTCAAAAAATACGAAGTGACTCTATAACAATGTTAAGCAAAGTTCTTTCGGACCCCCATTGAACCAGTTCACCTTGTGGCCACAAAAGATGCTGTCATTATCATACCTATCTTTTCACTTTCAGCAAACGATGAACCATTTGCCATCTTGCCTAACTTTAAGCTTATTACATCAATAATACGTGAATGGAAGCTATTTATTAAATCAAAAGCTCGTTATTGACAAACAACTTACACGAAAGTTCTTTCAGATTCAAATTTGCTTTCTTTGACACTTTTAAGTACCTACAGATTATGAAAAATTTTAGATTTTTTTTAATCTTTTATTTTGAACCTCATATATTTCCTTCAAGGATGCAAAGTCTATTATTTCTCATAAGCATGGTAACTAAATATTAATTACCTCTTTTATAAAAAAATGTTTATATACCTACCTACTGTTATTAATAAAAAAAACTTCTTAATATTTAATATAAAATACGAAATGATGAAATGGAAATTTCCTAACCTCAGATCACAGGCTAATGTATTTTTTAAGCAGCTTAATATAAAGTTTCCAAGTATTGTTTTGTAATGAAGTGAAAAAGTATGCCATTAAAAGAATATTGAAGGGAATTTTATAGGAGCTAAACCTTAAGATGTTCTTGCGGGTACGAAGTTTGATATACAAATAGGGGAATTTAAAATTACATTATTCAAATAATGTTATAAAACATAATTTATAATTAAATAAAACCATTCACAAGTATGTTGCTTAGATACTGAAAAAATATTATGTACATAAAATCAATTTAAAAGTACCTAATCAAAACTTTTTATTTCTTACAAAGATGCTACAATTTCAAAAGATCCTTATATTATGATGGCAATTGTTTAATATGGTTTTGAATTGATATGTCTGTATTTATCTATTTTAATTATACTATTGAAGCTGCGCTCCTAAATAGCTGCAATTTGCAAATTCCCGACAGTCCTCGAACATTTGCCAAGATTGAAGAACTACAGATCATCGCCGTTCGTACAAAGCAATCGAATACCTTCATTCATGCGTCAACCGTCTAAATGAATACGGTTTCGCATTTATGTATAATAAATAATAAATTTAAAGGTTATACTTAAGAAAACACGCACTTTCCCCACTACAACACTATTTGACATGTTCAAAGTAGATAATATTTATAAAAAAGTGTCTATTTTGCAAATTTTCAAAGATAATGTTATACAAAAAATTGAAAAAAATAAGTCTCTGCGATTCCAAAATGATTTTAAAATACCCAAATGTAATACAGGACAATTACAAAACAACTACATTTATTTGGGAATAAAATTTTTCAATTGCCTCCCAAATGAATTAAAGCAGATAAAAGAATTTAAAAAATTTAAACATAAATTAAAATTGCACTTAACTTTCTAAAATGGTAGTTTTCGATTTTGTTGTTTTGATTTGTTTCAGTTTCCAGTATTTTTTTTTTTATTTTTGAATATGTGTTTTGATATATTTGAATCGTCTATAATTCTATAATATTACTCATTTTTCAATTATTTTCATGTTTTTCTTTTTTTTTTGTTTGAATATGTATTCTGATATGTTTTCTAATTTGATTATTCTTCTTTTTCATTTATTTTCAACCTTTTTATGATGTTTATTTGATTTTTTTTTTGTTCATGTATGATTTGATTTAATTACTTTTACTTTGATGTTGACTTTGCTTTGTATTGATATTTTTTTTTTAATAAGTGCTTCCCTCATCAAGCACAAGATTGTAATCTTTTTGATGAGGTACTGCAGGGAAAAATATGTAAGAATATTCTTACTAGTGAATTTATATATTGATTTGTATTATTTATATTAAAAATAAAATAAATAAAATAAATTAAATAATAAACACTTTCTTGCACCCTGCGCAAGTGGTGAATTTATTGCCGTATGGCAATTTCTTCCAACTAACCAGTGTTTCCAGCCCAGAGAAGCAATATTTGCGAGAGAAATGAATTGAAATAAATTTCTCCTCTGCTGAGAATCGAACCCAGGACGCCCGCACAGAAATTGACCGCCGTGGCACAGTTGGTAAGCCGTTACAAAGTCGGTATTTGTCGTAGTTTTATTAATTTATTCCGACCCTTAACATCACGAACGGCTGAATTATTATTTAATTATATTAATGTTCAGATAAATATATTAATGTTGATCATGAAAGTTATCTTATATTTGAAACCCTTCATAATTATAAATTGTATCTCTAATATTGAACTGACTGACTTTTGCAATATCACATTTGGTGGTAGATGTTTAAATAATAAATCTTTTGAACACACATATATAATAATATTATCCTTCTGATAAATGATATCCCTTAAAAAAAACACATATACCCCCAAACTGTTTGTCTCACGCCTTCTGAAAAAACAAGAGTATCTAAAAATCTAATTTATGTGCGAACATGTACCAGTATACCTGATGCAGTGTCACGCTAAAAATAATGCGATAAAAATGCTGAATTTTAAAAATATTTCAATAATTATTTTTTTCATACAAAATTTTCCAAGTCATATCTGTCAAAAAAGTGTACATTTTGCAAGCAAATATCTGTTAGTTTAAAAGTTACAAGTACGTATTTACACAAAAAAAATATATTTTCAAGTATAACTTAGCGTTTAAGTGAAAAACATGGTGAATATTTGGTATAATTATAATGTTTAACTTATTTTTAAAGTAAGTGTTTTGTACATAAACGCCGCCATTTTAATATCTTTTCATACAATATTTCATTTTCCTACCGAATGAATATGTTCTTGAAAATAATAAATCTTTGAAAAAAATGTAATTATGAAATAATAAATACATATTACAATTTATTTCGGTGATAATATTTAAAAATGGGGGTTGTGGCCAAACCAATCTCTTTACAACGTTGATAATCAGTCATATTTAATACCATTTCGCACAGTCCATGCGTGCAAAAATTGTATATAACTTCATTCACACTTTATAGCAATATATAAAAAAGAATGGGTTGTGGCCATCACTTGAACATTTTACAATGCTTAAACTCAATCAAATTTCAAACCACTTTTCATTGTCCGATTTTGCAAAATAATTGGGTGACAATATTTTAAAAACGATTGCTTATTCCTTCACAATTTTACATTCTTGGCCAACGGCGGGACATAAAAGCTAGTTAAAAATAAAATTTATTGCGACAAAAAGCTGTTTAAGTAATATATAAAATAAAACAAAAGGATTTTCAGCACGATCCCAACTACTGCAATTTTATTTGATACATTAAGATTTACTTTGTAGCAGCAACTTGTCGGCTGCAATATGTATAGCCTGATATCATGATTCTCGAATACTTCCGAAGATTTACTAGGATCAACGAACCATAGCCCACCGTTGCGTCGTCGATACAAACCCTAAAATTTTGGGTTGGGTGGATGCAGAACTATTATAAGTCGCATTTTAACCAAAATCACTTTTTGATGCAAATATGTTCGCAAACGTAGAATTTACGCTGTGCAGAAATATTATTTATTTATTTATTACTTCCATCAACGGCTAAATAGCCTTTTACAATTACATACAAAATAAAATAGTACAAATACCATTTAATGATTCGGCGGATATTTTGTGGTTAATAGTTCAAATACGTTTAATACATACAATAATATTATAAACTGAAAACAAAAAGAGATGTATATAATATGTATGAACATTTAAAAAAGAATGAAGCATAAAAAATTAAGTAAAAATTCTACGAATTTCCAAGCATATATATTAGTAATAAATATGTTCAATATTGCTGGGCAATATTCGACTCGAAAGGACCATATGATTACGACATTTAATTTAGGTACTTAATTGACCAACTCAAAAATTCATTAAAAAATTCACCAAAAATTACGTAAAAATTCTACGAATTTCCAAGCATTTATATCGCAATAAATATGTTCAACATTGCCGGGCAATATCCGGCTCGAAGGACCAGATGAATGAGCGGGGGCATAACTTCTCGCTCAGTGTGGTGGGTTGGAATTATATTATGTGGTGCGAACAAGTCAAACAAAGAAAGCCTGTAAATCTATCTGCGAATATGAGACAGCCACTTACCTGTGACGATTCTCCAATCTTCGCAGGCACACAGATGTCGTATCTCCGGTCACTGGTGGTCTGGTGTAGAGGATGGTTCGTCCACTTAGAATGTCTGAACGCACTTCACCATGCGGTCACACAACAATTCCTCCCGAAAATTCTTACAATAACGATATGTTATGAAATATTTAAAGGTGCACAACAAATTATATTATTGCCTGCAAGTTTCAAGTGAAACGCGACAAATCAGTATCTTTAATCAGCGTGGCGTAATTAAACAAAGCACAAGTAAATTATGGCTATTTAGAAAAGACGTAACTTGGTCTAAACACGAATGTCAATACACGGTTCAGCTGACGTGCGACAACTGGTCAAAATCTGTAGTTTTGGTCCATATCCATGGCTCAAACCATATCCGCCTACCTGTGTTGCTTAGACGTTGAGAAAACATAACAAATAAGTGACTATCCAATTCACAGATGGCAGACCGGTCCTACTGTTGACTTGTTAAAAATAAATAATTCAAAATAAATTACACAATAATTTTGGCAAATGAATATATTGCTCAACCAATCGCCTAGACTAGAGTATGTGTTACCCAAATAATAGCCTTGCTATTGGCGAATAATGTTGTTGTAGTTTACGTGCGTTAGAATAGTAAAAAGGTACCGTTTGCCTGTTAGAACGTACTGGCACATGATATACAATTTGTTCAATAAGAGAAGGGCTGTCAAATCTTGAATGTACCATTTTGTGTAGTGTAATTAAATCAAAAATTATTCTACGGTCAGATAACTTAGTTAAATCAGTCCAATGCATAATAAGTGTATTCCAAATATATTTTTCATAATTCCTAATTGTGAGAATCAGAAGTATTATAAGTAAAATATACATTTAATTTTCGTGCAGTACTATTATAAGTGCTACAATGTTACTAAACACTGTTCTGCATAAAAATATCTAGTTCTCTATGACACATAATAGCATCATAACCAATTTGAACCAATTTTCGAACTGCCAAAGTCCCATTTCAGTCCCCCTCTTCCCCCAAAAACAAATCCTAGATGTATAAAGAGATTTTATTATAGTCCAAGAATAAAATAACAGTAGTTCAAGTGACATTCTGTTGTTCAGAATTACAAGAAATTTTGTTGCAGAAGGATGTTAAGTCACACCATGTAACTTATAATAGTACTGCACAAATATTTTTTGTGCTATAGTAAGACATAATATAATAAAAATCCAGAAAATTCAGATTTTCTTCAAATTTTAATATCTGTCGTTCTATTTTTAATGCTGAATTAAGAAGTAATCACACTTTTATACTTGGTGTACAAGTTTTATTACAAAAATTGTAAAAGTTATTTAGAAATGATAAAATGAAAACATTAAATGACTCTCCTGAACATTTTAGTAAAGTGCAGTTATAATAGTTCTGCGTTCACCCAACGCCTTATTCATGTGTTGATCGTTCAATAGATTAGAGTCGCGTTAAATCTTTATCTATTAGTTCCGACCCACGACATCACAAATTAAGTTATAATGTATATTGTAATTTCTTTTGTTTCGAATAAACTAGTGTTGATCGTGTAAGTAGTTCTTTGATTGAAAACCTTCATCACAATAAAATTATGTATTATCAATTATTCAATGAACTGACATAAGCAAGTTCATACTTGGAGTATATGTTTTAAATAAAATAAAATCCTTTTGAACATGCACCTTTGCAATTTAATCCCTTCTTCATTAATTAAATAAATAAACATTTACCCCCAAAACATAAAATATGAATTGATAAGTTTTTGTTTTCAACATTTTTTAGAATATTTTGTTCATATTTATATTTGATATTTAATGTTTTATGGGGTAAATAAGGGACAAATGATTTCAGAATTAAAGTACTCAATCCCATATAACAAGAAGTTTTCCATCTCAACCTTACAAATTAGTACAATCGCGGTGCGCCAACACCGTACATCTTTATAAAGTGTCTACCAGGAAAACGTCTTGTGGTTGTATAGCGTTTCTCCATCCCGATTATATTAGGCACCTACTCGAGAATCTTGTTCAAAAGTACGGAGAAATAATAATTAATTAAACTGTTTCTTTTTTGTTTTCATTCCCCAATCATTAATTAAGATTAACATATAATTATACTGCCCGTAAAAACTTCCTATTAAGAATTATTTTTTCAATGAGTTTTTTTTATGGATTTTGATTTTATTCAGAGTACCTTTGAATTATTATGGATTCTCGCGTTTGCGTATTTTTTTTCAAACATAGGTTTATACCATCACGGCATATCCCACAATGTGGGGTAACCAGCAACAGGGTGCGGATGTGCGGGTTTGCACTACCCTATAAAATCTCATCTCACCTAAAAAGCCAACTTTCAAAATGGGAGGTAAACCTCATTGCTGAACCTTCTTCTTCTACTTCCTGAGCCGTTTTCAATCCTTCGTTGGACATAGACCCCCCCCCCTTGTTCCTCCACATGTCTCTATGTCTCTGTTGCTGAACCTTGCAAGATGTTATTTTGCCTCTTGTATTTTCGATTACCCGACTCTTACGGAACAAAAAATACCTAGTTAACAGTTTATATTTTTCGATAAATCGAAATGATTGCAAATTTATATTCATCACGTATTTTGTACACCTTAAAGTAAATAATTACAGGATGTTACGTTTTCAATTCTCACAAGGGTAGCGCTGTAGATCCATAAAATTTCAATTAGCTGTGTACTAATAGGCGCGCTTTTTTTCACAAGTACGCGTATCTATATGTCTTATGTACATAGGCCGGATGAAAAAAATCCTGAAAGATACTACTCTCGTTTGCGAAATTGAGGATCGGCATTTTCCTTTCAGCAATAAAACCGGGCTAGTCTTTCTCTCTCTTCTTAACATAATTTACCGACGACTCAATTAGTTGGTGAGTCACGTATTTTTCCGCATTCTGCTCAGACTAGTAAAGGTTCCCTATTCCTCCTACCTGTAATGTGAACGGAATTAAGCAAAATTCGCCTCGGTCGTGAAATATTTTGCCGAAAGACAATTTTTGCTCCGTCACGAATCGAAATCGAGTTATTGTACAAGAATTTATGAGAAAATAATAAATACCACGATAAATTTATATAATTATTATTCGTTCGCCTTCTCCGTACTTAATTATAATTACCTTTATTGAGATATATGTATTTATTATAAACAAAAGAATGTATTGAACGTTTCACACATCTCATTAAAAGAAAAAGGTAATTTGATAAAGTAGTTATTGCTGGATGGTGGGTTCAACCAGACAAAAGAACAGTCAGTACCTACAATTATTTATTTCCTTTAGACCAGGTTCAGTTCAACAAACTGTGCTATCACAAAATTAGTA
The DNA here is from genome assembly GCA_963576475.1 of Molanna angustata. Classification (NCBI taxonomy): domain Eukaryota; kingdom Metazoa; phylum Arthropoda; class Insecta; order Trichoptera; family Molannidae; genus Molanna; species Molanna angustata. Next base: position 21,041,045 of record OY754969.1, on the reverse strand, counting down.
ATCGACAAGTGACTATCACTTGGTTAAATGGTGGGTTTACATTTAATCAATTTGAGAAAATCCTATATTTAATATGCGAGATAAAAAAAAATAAAATAAATTATGTTAGAAGATGAGTCAACGACGCATAATTTTTAAAATCTCATATGTATTCCATCTGTGTCCATGCGGGATAAATAGGATTAAGTAAAGAAGAATTTATTTTATTCATAAAATACTTACTTTGCTGGTCTGGACCTTAGACCTTGCGACTCCAGTAGGCGGCGACGGATATCGCCTTGTCGTTCACTGTTATTAGGTCACTTGTGCTGAATTTCGCCTTATGATTGTATGATTGTAGATGGGCGTCATCCTGCTTACCTCCGCAATCGCAGCACGTATCTTTTCCATCCAGGAATCCCCACCACTACTGGTTCTTCTTACATCTAGTTTATTTATTTTGATTAGGAAACAAAACAGGAGTAAAGAAAGAAAAGTACATGAGTAATATAAAAGAAGTATACAACAATCTGTACACCCAATAACATTGTTTCACATACATAATATAATAGTGAGTACTACAAACTAACCACAAGAATACAAAATAAAGAAAATAAAAGAATATGCATATTTAAAAAATAACAAACAATTTCAATGAAAAAAACAACGCATGAATATGCATATTTAAAAAAAAATCAATTTCAATTTTTTTCAAAAACAGCTCAAAACAAAGTAGGATATGGAAGGAAATAAAGAGTGATATAATGACGTGATGTATAAAATAAAATAAAGGAAGAAAGGATGAGAGGTAGGAAATGAGGAGAAATGTCATCACTGTTGTAGATCGCGTAATACTCTTAATACATCGTGACGATATTGTATATTATATTTATCATTGAATATATCTACTTGCATCGCAAACATAGAATTGTGTACATTTGTAGCACGCGGTAAAGTAGCGTTGCGTCTAAAGTTAGTTCTGCAATAGGGAACATGAAATAATTTGTTCACACGAACTGACCTTCCAAGTACATGGATGTTTATAATATTTACCAGCTCCGGCGAGTCTATAGCGTTGTTCAGAATTTTAAGTAACATTAGTTGGTCAAATAATAATGTTAAGGGTCCTCCATGTTGGAAAGTCCAGGGGGGCAAGTCTGGTTCGACCGGCGAAATCAAAACCCTAGTGATTACCCACATCATGGATATAATTATCGTATAGAGTTCTATGACATCTAAAGATATTATAGAACTCCATATAATAATTATATCCATGATATGGGTAATCGTGAGGGTTTTTATTTCGCCGATTGAACCAGACTTGCCCCCCTGATCAAACGCGATGTTCACATCCTGATAAAAAATAAAAATAAATAAAATGATTCCATCCCAATGAAACTTAATCAACCTGATGAAGTAGTAGGTATGTAGTCAGTATTAATCTTGTTATGATTATTACAAAGTTGTAAAAAAATAATTAAATAACGAACGGTTTTTTTTTACCTACTGAAAAATGTGTCTACCCGAGAAATCTTTAAGTAGACACGAAATTAAAAAGTGATCAATTAATTAAAAATATAAGTTTTTGCTTGTTATAAATTATTATTTATTCACGGTTTCACGGTGAAACAAAAGTTATCTGGCTCAAACTGATACTCCTAATTACCGCTATGTTAAAATATTTTAATTTATGTGCATTTCAAACAACCCCTCCACCCCCACCCCTCTGATAATAGCTACACATCGATTTGGTATTAGGTTATGTTCACGCCAAGGCATTGTTACTGAATATTATCATCCAATCTAACTATGTATGTCACAAGATAATTACGACCACACTTTGGAATAATATTAAATTTTGTACTTATACTTGTTATTAATATTATACTTGTGAAATACGTGTTTCGTATGATTTTATTTTCACTGCTAAAACTTATCAATTTTATTTGAATGTGTAAATTTATAAACAGAAAATAGTTTTAATAATCATTAAACAAACTACAAAAAATCTTAAACGAAAAAAAGAATTTTGAACAGTAATAATAATAAACACTTTCTGGCTCCCTGCGCAAGTGGCGAATCTTCTTCCAACTAACCTGTATTTCCAGCCCAGAGAAGCAATATTAGCGTGAGAAATTAATCTAAATAAATTTCTCCTCTGCTGGGGATCGAACCAAGGATGCCCACACAGAAACCAAACGGTTCGGAGTGATAATTTCATTCAATATTATCACTCCGTACGTTTTGACTGGTAATGAAATTTTCACCATATAAAATTAATCAATTCACTCATGTTACAAATATCAATTACTTACTTATTACTTTTTATAAACTCTAATTTGAAGTCATTTTACTATGTTCTATCTCTTTGACATTTGTTTTTAGGATCTAAGAGTTGATTTTTTTTATCTGGGGGGAAAGTCTGGCGAAATAAAAATCCTCGTGATTACCCATATCATGGATACAATTATCATAATATGGAGTTCTATGACATCTAAAGGTAGGTATTATAGATCTCCATAATCATATCCATATTATTATTGCTTGTTGGAACAGACTTACCCCCAGTTTTACTATGGAGTAGGTACTACAATCTAAAAGCTGTCTCCCAATACTCTATCTTATTCTTCAACTATACATACTATCGTTATCGACAGTTGGATCTCATGTGTTACATGCAACTAGTAATAAAACTATAGAATACTCATTCCCATACAATACATCGCTGAATAAGTGAAGCCGTTATATTGGCCGGCTCGTGTCAATATATGTATGAATCTGCTGGTAGACATTGTTCGTATAGTACTATTTGTTATGACTGCGTCAATAATTTTGCAAGCAGTTAAAAAATTCCCTATTTGGAGAACGTATCACGCAGACGGCCAAATGATTACTGAATGCTCGTAGCAAAATTTTGACCAAATTAGTCAACATAAAGCAGTCGCGTTTACTACAGGCTAAAAAGTATTCTACACCATTATGATTCTGTGAATAAAATAAAGAATCAACTCTTTATCTACTGTCGTATCTTATTCAGAAGAAAATAATTTTCGAAACCATGGACCTTTTTGATTTCATATTATTTATGTTAGGTATATTAATTTTTCGAACATACAAATAAATTTTATATTGAGTAAGCAAATATAAGATTTTTTTCTTTGAATAAAATTTTCGTTTTATTATAATAAACTATAACAAAAAACTATTAAATTGTCACGAATTGATCACATGTCGCAAGTGAACTGGCAGGAAACCTAGATAACAAGATATGTAGAATGCAGAGCGAGACCAAGATAAATGGACAAAGTCCTTCGAGATTTATGAAGATTAAATGTGGAAGACTGGAAAACGGAAGCAAAACATAGGTCAGTCTGAAGAAGTGTCTTACAGAAAGAAAAAAAAAACAACGCCTATTAATTACTATTACGATAAAGATCGATGTAAGATTTTCTCCAAAATCAGAAAGTTTTACCTACACTTAATTCAAATCAATCGTGAAGTGATTTTGTTTGTAAGAATTTTACATCATGATCGTGATTCAAATCGTTTATTACCAAATAAGTAAAAATGCAATTTCAGTCATTTTAATGTAAAAATGCAATTTCAGTCATTTTAATGTAAAAATGCAATTTCAGTCATTTTAATGTAAAAATGCAATTTTAGTCATTTTAATGTAAAAATGCAATTTCATTCATTTTAATGTAAAAATGCAATTTCAGTCATTTTAATGTAAAAATGCAATTTCAGTCATTTTAATGTATATTCATGTGTTATATTTTTTTTTTCTGTTGTTCTTTTTTATTTAAATGAATAATTTTTGTTATGACGGTAATATAATGTTTATATTTATTTATTAACCATTTTTTGTATTTACAAATTGATGTGTTATTCTTTCCTTTATTTTTTTTATCTTATTGTTTGTTTTGTATGTTCACTTTTTATTCTGTTATTCTTTTTATTTGTGTGTATACCTAATTTTTAAATGATGTATATATGATATGGTTTGTGTTGCATTGCACCGTCCGGCTCACGAACTGAAATAAAATCTTATTATTATTATTATTTAACCTCAGTTGAAAAGTCCTTGTATTGAATTTTGATTATTGAACAGCTTAACTTTCGTCCATTTATGGTATGGATATATTATGTTGTTCCCTTCTTTATATTTATAAAGAAACTAAACGATTATAGGAAGATATTTTGTGGTTTCAAGTATATTTTGTATATTGGTACCACCCCAATGAAAGTGAATATTATTATTTGGTTTTAGTAATTAATTCAATTTGTTGGAAATTCGGCGCAGTATTTCATTCTTCGTCGACCTCTTACGGTGCTAAATTTTAATTACAGGAAGAATACCATTAGCTTCGTTTACCACTGTGATTAAATAAGATTAGATATCAAAAAATCTAAACGAGATGCTTACAAAAACTTCTTTCCTTTCAATCTTGTTTAAAAAAAACAAAGTCTATTCTATGTAGTCATAATAAAATCTATTATATTATATCTGTTTTCTTAAATAATTAAATCGTAATTGGGTATTTTATAAAAGGTTTTTACTCAAAATTCATTTTCCAACTATCGATTTGTTCAATTTATTTTTCTTAATTAATCGACAGTATAAACCTTAAATCCGTGTGAGAACATTGTATGCAGTAGTGGACTTTTTGCATAGTTTTTTCCAACTAAAACCTTTTTTTAAAATTGATGTTAGTGACGACATCGTTCCATACGAATTGTTTAGCTGAATATACTACTGGGACTCTCTTATACTTAATCTCCATACAAACATGCAAAACATTAAGCTGTTTACCTATTAAGGAAGGAAAAAAAGGACTGAACTCCTGACATACATGTTTTGTTTACAAAACGAAATATATTATGTTGAAATATTCAATAATTTGGATTTAAATTTTTTATACTTATTCTTCAACTGTACATACCTACTAACCTCATCGACAGTTGAATCTCATGTGGTACATGCAGCTAGTCATATATTTAGGTATTTGAACAAAAAGTCGTATTATAAATCATTCTATCAACACTTAGACAAAGGCAACATAAGTTTTAAGTAGATAAGTCTATTGTTGGTATAATTATAGCGTACCAAAAACTCTTCGAAATTTGTACGACACACTTTCTTTACTTCGCATTGGTACAATGTATGTAAGCCATTATTCCTTACATACTCATAAACAGTTCATTTTCACATGTTTCAAGCTTGATAAAAAGTAGAACATGATTAACAATCTTTGTTTTTGGTTTAGTAAGTGACTTCATTAGAATACGATCTGTGAAGAATCCTCTCGGAGCACTCAAATATATTATATGTGTGTAATGCAAATGTATGATAATACATAGAGATATATATTATTAGAATCAAAACGAGGCTGGTCCAATAGCGAATTATGTACTCGCTTACTGATAAATGAAGGGGAGATCAATGCATAATGAAGAAATATTACTCGGCATCTTGGGTTTATCGTCTTTCCGTTGGCAAACATTCAAGTCAGCTCCACTCCAAGTCATTTTCCATAAGACAAGGCTACAGTTGATTAAACGTATGGATTAAATCCGACCATGTCTCGCTGTGCTATGCAAATTACACCAATATGAATCCACGGCTGTTGTTCAGACATCGAGAACATTCGTTCTTCGTGATGTGCAGACATTGTTACTACATTATACATGTACATAATTAAAGATCGCTTCAGTTTAATTTGGATACTGCAATAATGGATGACAGTGGGGTGCGGTGATTGAGTGTTGGCTGAACTCAACTCGACAGATTTGAATTCTGTTTCAAATTAATTTAGATGAAACGAGACTAGTTCTTGTAATCCAATATGTAGGTATTCAACTATTCAATTAGGCCAACGTTACAATATTGTTAGATTCCTATTTAAATCACGTTTCATTTACATATTCAATAACACGCCGTATGTCTTTAAATATACCACAGTTGTGAATTCTGCAAGATATATTACCTATTTTTAAATAAATATTTACAGAATATATTTGTATGTTTATTTTCATAGAAATGTTTATTTCCGCGTGCGTAGAAATTGTACTGAATTTTGATCTCAATGTTTTAAGAAAATAGTATCAAACAATAATAATTTATGTAATTTGCTGTTTCAAAAATACCCGTGTTTTATAATAATTATAATAATAATAATAATACATTTATTGAGCAGAAGAAGTTACATACAAATACAAGATATAAACAATAAAATAAAAATAAATTAAAACAACCTCTCCAACTCAAAAGGACCATGCTCAGCTATGTTGCTGGAGGACAAGCCCCCTGCAGCTGATTTTCAGCATGATCCTAATGCTTACATATTTTAATTAAAATTTCAAAAATGCCCCAAAACTATAACAAAACAAAATACTTACATAAATCAAAAACGCACTCATATAATACATAATACATACACACATTGATACATATAAACCCACACACACACACACACACACACATTCACACATTCACAAAAACATCTTACATACTTCACACTATGATTGCGAGGCCAGAAGCATCGCTCGACATTTCTTCTTAAAAATGTGGATATTTTCCACTGCTTTTAGTGGTGGAGGCAAGTCATTCCAGCATTTAGTTGCAGCGTATTTGAAGCAACCTTCAAATGCTGCCCCTCCATGTCTAGGAATGAGCAATAAGAAGCTTCTGGCTCTCGTACCATAGTTGTGAACACTTTCAGACCATTCCAATCGTTCGAACAAGTATTCAGGTTTCTTATTTTGGACGACTTTATATATCTGACAAGAAAGGTGAAGTTTCCGCCGGTTTGCCATGTTCAATATTCCATTTTCAGCCAGATATGGTGAGACATGTGCCCTGCGGGGAATAGAGAAACAAAATCTGGCGCAAGCGTTTTGGACTCTTTGGATTATCTGTTGATGTTTGGTCAACAAACATGGTCCATACACTGTATCACAGTAATCAAGAATCGGCAGAATAATGGCTTCAGTCAACAACTTTCTCAGATTCACGTCAAGGAAGTTGCGTATTCTATATAAAATTTTAAGTCTGTAATAGCAGTATTTAGCCTTCAAACGAATATGATCTTCAAAATGAAGGTTGGCATCAAAAATTAGACCGAGATTCCTGACATTCATTTGTCTCTCTAATACAGTGTCATTGATAAGAAGTTTGAAAGATCTTGCATAAAAATTATTGAAACTTTTGACCCGCTGCTTAGTGCCAAATATAGAGTACTGTTATACTTTTTTACTCCTCACCTCACTAACCCAGAGGAATAGGTATAGTGGGGAGTTATGATTTCGAAATTTTTAAGGCTGTATTTTTTGCAGATAATCATGCTGAAATTGTATTCTAAAAGTTTCATCACAATGTATATGTGTGTGTGCTATGTGCTATGTGCTGTGTGCAGTGTGCTATGTGCAACGTGTTCATTTTTACTTTATCGATTAAAGACTAAAGTACCTACTCATTCGATTCTATTCAAATTTTGCGAATTTGTATATCTAATACTCACTTAGGCCCCATTAGATTTTAAGGATATCTGAATAGTGCTTCTCAATTTTTTTTAACTGTCAAATATTTCAAAGTGACTACAAACCAAGGAAACATAAAATTTGAAATTTTTATTTTCTAATTGGTAAAAAGGCACATCACTTTCATAAAATGGCATTGAAGAGTTTCATTTAACAAACTCATTTAATGAAAATGCTGAAAATTTTCCATACAAAATTTGAATACTTTATAGAATGACTTGGTAGTGAGGAGTTTAACGTTGGTCACAAGTCACACAACCCACTGGTTTTTACATCAGAATCTTAATTCCATTTTTTTCCTTTGGATTCCCATTTTTTTCTAAAAAAAAAATATGTTTAGTAAACTCAACAAATATTATTTTGCATTACGTTCAAAGTGTTTAAAAAGGCAATATAATTAATGATACTTAATTTAATATTAATTCGTAGGCTTAATCTCGTGAAGTTATATACAGCCTCGTGTTAACATTATGCAGGTATTATACATAAATAAACACATAAAACATATGGAATATAGGTAAGTGTGCAAGCTATTCAGTTAATATAACTAGGGTATTGCAAAAACCCTTTCTTTTCTCTAAGAGTTGGAAGCTGGGGGTGGGAGGTGTCCGAGATATTTCTGGAAGACACGCTCTTGAGAAATGAAAGAATGAAGCTCTCCACTTCATTACACTAGAGCCAGTTCAAACATTGCTACGTGTGTTTGTATGAATCTCTTGGATAGGTACTCTGAAGAAGGCTTGGATCTTTAGAAGTAACGAGAAAATAAAATACGATGAAGCAAGGGAGCGTTACATGGAAAATCTACCGCTTAAAATTTAAAGACATTTGCTATAAGAGTATTCACTAAAATAACGCATTCAATTAAAACACAAAACGAAAATTTAAAAATAGACGTAACATACATAGCCATTTTAACTTCCAACATAGAAACGAAATTCCCACATTGTTTTTAAATATTTTTCAGCTTTTGAGTGGAAAAAAATGGGCTGAGTTTTTATTAGTCGAAAGTTTAGTGTTTTTTTTAATTATTACTATATGAGTATATCAATTACTTTTCCACTTAAGAAATACACTAATAGACAAACGATAGTACACATGCCCAAAAAATAATCATCGCATTTTTGATACCAACTTTCATTATCATTGTATTTACAAAATACATAAATCATTGATTTAAAATTATGTCAGAATGCAACTTAAATATTGATGTACATATTTCGTTATTAAAGTAAGACCAATTATTCAAATTTGACCATAAACTTAAGGTAATCATCGTAAAATATTTGACTGCAAGCAAGTAGATGATATAATGACTAATCCTGTTGAAATTTAAGTGATCTGGCTGTTTTCATGAATTATGCAACCGCTTTTATTCCAAAGACCAGCTTTATGTGCTTTTCCTCTGAATAGAAGGAATTTTGTAGCCTTCCAGAATACAATTTCAAGTTACATTATTTACGTTATAGAAGATAATTAGAAGTTAATTAAAATATAATAGCTAGTATCTTTATGTAGATACGGAAGTGATCGAATAATTTTAGTTTTTTTTTTTCAAATGTTTGATAATTTAGAGTCCGTCTTGATAATTTAGAGTCGCTAGAAATTAAAAAGTGTATTAATTCAAAACAGATCATAATAAACAATCAGTTAAATTTATCTTTCAGTCCATTATTAAATATGTTTCCTTTTACTTCTAATCCTTCAGCCAATCGGACCCACCCTGCACAAGACCCAACCCTAAGTACCCCCACCCTACCTCTACCTCCGCCCCCATAGATTTCTTGTAAGCACGTCGTCACATTCTGTTTCAGTTGAAAGTTAGCCTGATGAGGGAACGGTTAGTTCCGAAACCGGTCGCATCGTTTCAACCAAAAAACGTGGTTAATACAAAGTTATATCTTTAAATTTAATTTTAGTTTTATTCGGTCACACAACTATCATTTTTGATTTTTTTTTGTAAATATTATATCTTTCTTTCTGATGCAGGACTTTTAAGCATTCTGTGCTAACTTCTCCATCTACATACATATATCATTCATCACATTATGTTCCATTTATCCTTAGGCTTTTTTTATAATTTATTATTACATAATATATTTTTGTTTCATATGATTAACCGGAACTTTTAACGATGGCGTAAAATTCTGATAAACTAATTCAATGAAAGTCATCACATTATAACAATTAAGATCTTTTTTCTATGGGTACGAAGCTGTTGAATTTGGGAAGATCAAAGTAGCCATTTTCAGAACCCATTCAAAATGTTGAGGCTACCAATTGAGTTTTATGCTGTCGTTTAGAATTAAAGCTATTTATTAAATCATTAAACCTTTTACAAACTTAAAGCCTCGACTCCACATTTTTCGAAGAATCCAAATTTTCCAGAACATTGATGTTTCAACAATTAAAAGTATAATAATTTTAAAGTGAGTCCATTTTGACCTGAAAATAACCGCAATGTTTTTGTCGATTGAATTAAATTTCCGATACTAACTTTTAAAAGTTTCGTGTCCAAATACTGTTCTGACATTATCATTTATTTCTCTCAGTTTACAAGTTGCACTTACATATAAATTAACGAACAATCGCCAAATTTCTCATTTAATGAAACATATTTTTTTATCACTAAATTCGAATAGTCCAACTGTCGATTCGTTCATGAGAATTCCATTCTCTGAATGAATCGAAAACCAAATATCTTAAAATATTAAATAATTAGGATTTATGGGTTTATAGTTTGGTACTTAATCTTCAACTATACATACTATCGCTATCGACAGTTGGATCTTATGTGTTACATTCAACTAGTTTTTAAACATTTCTGTTTATTTCAGATCAGAAGCAAAATACTTTTAATCCAAACAATTATTTCAATTAAGTGTAAAAAATAATTTATATTATTTTTATGATTGATTTATTTACACTTACTTGCATCCTATAAAAATGGTAAATTTACTGCCAAAAATTCAAACAACTTATCATTGTGACGTGGTGATACATACATTGTTTTAAACTTTGCAGTTTTACACTGTCAGGAGGCCGTGAGTCAAAACTAGCCCTTTAGGTGCCTGCTTTCCTGGTTCTTCAATAAATGCATAGTTTTTAAAAATATTTTTTGTAGGAATAGTAGCAACTTCTTATTGTTCATTTGGTTAATATTTGAAATAGTACCTACCTTTTAGTCAATCGAGAAGCATAAAATGAAAATAAAATCCTAAAATAACTTATTTAGAAAAAATATAACATCAATTTCTGATATATTGCGGAAGGATTAAGTTGTTCATTATTGAAATAGACTCCGATATTATAATAATACTAACTAACATTAAGTTACACCGACTGAAATCAAAAGGACCTTTGTGTTATATAACCCATACCATATTAAGCATCCCATAAGTATGGTCTATTAGGGTAAAACGGATAAACCACACACTATGGTAGGCTTTAGTGTTCTCCCCCAAGCCCTCTCCGAAATCTAATCTCGTCAAACTAGGGTGAAGCCAATCAGCGGCCATTTTATATTATAGTCCAGGATTAACTTTGTGTTCTGGGAACCACGATCTTAAAGATCGAATGATCCATTTCTAATTGTTAAGTTGTCGTTGAAATCGTTCGAGGAATCAACAGCTGGACCCTTTTGTATTGTACCTACAAATTTTATGGCGCTGAGGTAGATTACTTTAATGGTTTTAACACAATGATCCTGGCTTCGTGCTCAAATCTCTTAAGACACATATCTATTTGATAATAGAAATAAAATAAATAACATTGGTACGACAATTAAACGAGGAACAGAGTATTTAACTACGGAAGAATAAACAATTAAACATGCAAATTATTATTTCTCTTCTGTGAATAAATGGTATAGATTCTTCGTCAGCCCTTCTTCGTCCAGTAATGGGCATAGGTCTCCACCTGAGACCTTCACAGCTCCCTATCTTGGGCAGACCGTATCGATCTGTCTCCAGCCACTCATATTATATCGTCAGACCACCTTGTTTGAGGCCTTCCAACACTTCTTTTACCTGTTCTAGGTCGCCATTCCGGCACTTTGATGATATCGTTAATCGATCTGTAAATTTATATTTATTGATAACTTATTCAAAGCATTGTTGTAAGTTATGTTTGTATTTCAGTTTATTTACGTTCAATAATTGTATACAAATGTACATATGCTGTAAGTTATTCTTTTCACAATATATAAAATATTTCATGTGACCTGGTATTTTATTGAAAAATAATTTTACACATAATGTTTTAATAGTTTGTGCCAGTCGTGTACTTTAAATAAACCATTTTACTTACATCGTAAGATTTGAATTTTTCGTAACATTTGAACATCCTTTCCATGCATCCATTGAATGTCAATTTATTTAATATATTATTTTCTTATTCCTTTTTCAGGTGAGCGAAAAACACGAAGATTTTGCCCTTCTTTAATCAAGCACAACATCGATAACTGTAAGTTTTAAGAATATCTAAATAATCAATAATAATACAACTAGTATTTTCCCTCTGTGTTCTCTTACTTTGCCTGTTTTTCAAATAATTTCTTGTTTCTTGGGTAATTTGGGTATGTATAATATATATGCTACAAACTACTACTATTTTTTGTCTAAATATTCCCCGGTAATATTATTTTCACCTCTATTTTCAATCACAATCTTCTTTGTAATAACAAATGTACAACATTACATTTGAATGTTTCCATATGTATTATCTGTATTATTTTTACTAATTATTTTCATCAATTATATTAATTTCACTTCATATTCACCTGCCAAATCTATTTTTTTTTTCAAAAATTATCGTTTTATTAGCAATAATGTGTTTGTATTTTCATAAAATACACTTATCTGTATCAAAACACATAGACATCTCTTTGATCATTAATCTAATTCAAAGAATCTGGCGATAGTAAAATAATTATAGAATTTAATTACGTTTCGCGTTTTATCACTTCACTATTGAATACTTTTTCGACTTTCGTGACGATTCACTTTTGTGGAGGTTTTATATAAACGCAACAAATTGTGACTGACCATGAACTTTAAATACGAAAAAATCTCTCATTTGAATTTGTCATATAAAATTTTTGCCGGTTAGCATAGTAATATTTTCCGGTGATATTTTAATATTTCAGTCGCACAAAAAGCAACGTCATCACAATGACATTTCTATTTATTGTATGGGATTCTCTAGTGATCTAGTGGCGGATACCACTGTACTATACATATGTGATTCCTTACAATATCCTACTTACCTATATAGCTACCTAGTGGGTTCTGGTTGTTCATGTAGGTATAGCATAGTACGATATCGACACGAGTATGCGCATAACCGAGACCCAAACGAAAAAGAAAACCAATCCATTCCATTGTGCTGTCTGTCAAAAGCTACTCGGTGCTTGGGATCAAGCGAGGGACTAGATCTCTCTCTAACCATAATATATTTCATGCCAGAGCGAATTCTTACCAATCAAACATACCTCCATATGTACGTACTCAACTACAACTAGATACTTCGTAGTTTCAATTACATTTTTACACGATCTAAAAATAATAAGTTAACGCTTATAAAGTAACAAGTGTAACAGAAGTTACATTTTCGAGATATATCTTTAAATAAATGCCTTGTTAGATAACACTAATTTCAAATAATCAGTCAAAAATTATTGACAATTTTTTTTTATCCTTATACACAGTGTCTATAAAGATTATTAAAAATATTTCTTGATATATTTTTTTTATTGATAATGTGGTTGAGCCATTTACCTCCATTGTTCAAACTATATAAAAGTATTAATGTCATTCTCATTTGTGGATTAAAAGTATGTGTTTTTATTTAGTTGTAACGAAAAAAATATTGAAATTATTATATAAAAGTAATTGAAAACCATTATAAAATACCATTTATTATTTTTTTTTAAGTATAAATGCAATGGTGTATTACATTAAATTTCTTCTGCATCTCATTTTCAATATCGATTTCTTAGCATTCGACGTTAACTAAGTACTATTGTTTTATTATTAATATACATAGTTTATGAACTTGCAATTATATTTTTTTTTATTTAATAAATATTGTGAATTGAAAAGGTATCAAAGGTAATATCACGATGCAATATTGTGGTAATTTACATATCGGATCCGGCACCAATCAACATGCTATTGACGACCGTCAGTCAGTCAGACATAGAGATACTAGTAATTGGCATTCGATCAATTCATTGTTTTTATCAAAGAACCTGTCCCAGGGTAATTGTTTGGATGGAACGGTTTCATTTAACTCGAGATTTGGGCTGCAGGCAATTATAATTGCTGGAAATAGCTGGAATGGCTGTCGGTTACCGGCTATAATTAATTACTAAACATCATGATATCAACTCGCGGGTTAATAACGCACATTGCTTATACATATATTACTATAAACAAAACTACCAAATTATTATTGTTTGGTACAAATATGCATATAGTTTTTATTAAAACTCGCTATGATAATAATTATGTCTATGATTTTGAGAAATATTTTATATCATTACGATGAATCGTTGTGTAAAACGTAAATAACTGCTCCTTTTATATCATCACCACCTACATTTACGAAATTATTCATCCGAGAAATTAGTTTTCGAACAATTAATTTTGAGAAATTTACCGCATACTTCCTCTAACGGAGTACATTTTTACAACAATAAATTTTCGTAATAGTATTCCTTTAAATCATAACCGGGAATCTTTCGTGCATTCTGCGAACTTTTCATAAAAATGCACTCGCCAAAGATGTTCATTACTTTTATAAGCCGGAATAAAATCAACATCTTAACATAGTACTCTCAAACATATATATCATAACGCAAACATGGTTTTAAAAATTCACCAATTTAAAAATATCTTTTGGGGAAATATTGCAGTCCTAGTTGATCACACATTATACCACCAACACTTCGTTCAACCTCTGGACCTTAGCATTTTTTGTATATTTATTAATTTTACTCAAAATATAAAATAATATTCTTATTATTAATTCCTTGACCGTGTCATAAAAGTGGCGGGCTTATTTCTTTAAACTTACTAATGAAACTAAACAAGGAACTAGAGAAAAAATAAATGAAATGAAGTATACTTAGGCAAAATATATTATCTAAATTTTAAGAAAACACTTTTTTTTAATAATATACACTACCGTGTACAAAAAAAATAGTATTTTGCTTCTAGATCTGAAAGATCTTTTGTGGCGCTGATCTTTTTGATCTTGTCAGAAGGTCTGCCTGGGAACCCAGAAGGCATAAGACCCCGAGGCAGTCCCCCGAACAAATTACTGTGTACCTACCTATTATACATTGATTAATAAAAAAAGATTCTTTTTTATTTTAGTTGTAAATTTATTATAGTTAGTCAATACATGCGCGTCAGTAGTAAGACCATAAAATAAACTAACCAATGTAGGTTAGTTGATTTCATAGGTAATTTTGAGGCGACACCATCTGGTTGCTGAAATAGCTGGATGTACAATATGAATATGATGACTTCGGTGTGGATTAATACAAACCAGTGTCTAATATTTTCTACCTAAAACATTCGGGAAGTTTCCATGAATATAATATATTGTATCCGATAAACTTCTCAGCAGTAATAATTGTACTACTAGCTGAATTAATAGTTTACAACACTGTTTATGGTTCAAACAAGTCGATATGCTCGGGGATTTGTGTTATCTTGGTAATTTCCAACGAGTTAACATCATGGGAATATTAATCGAAGCCGTATTTGATGAAGATGATACCCTGTACCAAACATGCACTAAGTACGTACTTACAACTTTGGATTCTGAAAAAAATTATCTATATGATATTGGTACCAACAATAAGTAAACTCTTCAAAATGTGATGGATATATTGTTGAATATTAAAATTAAATAAATAACTATTCAACATAAATCTCATTTAATACAAGAGTTCATTTTATGCATTCAATATAAAATAATTGGAACATGAAAAAATATAATAAAAAACAAGGATTGTATATGGTTGCTAAATTTTGTTGGATCCGTTAAAAAATAATTTATCGAATATTTTTTTAATTGCATATAGAAACGCAAACATTGTATTAATTTCCGTGTCGGGAGTCAAATGATATTTGACAAACTTTTTAACTTCTCAATAGAGACGAAGTTGGGATATTATAGAAGAACCAGGAAAAGGATAAGGACTGCTGCTTTCATTGTTTACAAATAAACTAATTTCTCAATAGATGGCGATACAAAAATGTTTCTTCGTTACTTCGTAGATGGCAATAGTATTATTCCTTATTTTCAGGTGAATTGTTCACACATTATTCAAGTATATAGAACATTAAAAAATTACAATGATAAGGGAACTCAATAAAAAGGCATAATTGGTGAACGTTGCGCAAGCGCATAAAGTGATCACGTGATCCAGCCGATAACAGGTCGTAAGTCCTGTAAGTACTTTGAGTTCTTGGTTCTTCTATAATATCCCAACTTCGTCTCTATTGAGATGTTAAAATCTCTATTGATAGTTAATATTTATTATTATTATACAAATACAAAATTACTTGGTATTAAAATTCCTTCAAGTTATGTATGGTATTCAATGTTCTAAAACTGAATGAATTATATGTTACATATACATATGTAAATGTTAATATGAACATATATATTTTTTTAAGTTCGGCAACCCATTCAAATCAAGGGTGATTATATGTCTATGTGACACTAAAATGGTACGATACAATGGTTATTGCTGGTAGGGTGACAGGAAAATTATTCGAAAAACAATTATTCGAATGCTCAATTTTACGAAAATCAATTTTACGAATGGCAATTATTCGAATCACATTTTTTCGAAAAACAATTTTCCGAACACACAATTATCAGAATTTACGATTGTTCGAATTTTTATGACGTCATGTTGGTAGTATTGTGAGAGGAATAAACCATAGATTTTTATTATAATATACTAGATGTCGTAGTTAGCAAATTTCGTATGAATCGAAAACAAATGACTCACTTTTTGCACGGAGTACTACATCTACATAGTATATAATGTATAATAAAAATCTATGGAATAAACAACACCTATTTTTTAAACCTAAACCTACAAAACTTTGGTAAAAATAGGTTGGTTAGGTTTGATTGTACATAGTTATAATTGCGACTGGCGTGAGCCAGTTGCATTATATATTTAAAAAAGTAATTATAATATTAAAATAAAATAACTAAATTGGTGTGAATACTAGATAAACATAAACTGGTGTACAAACTATGCTATCCCGCGCTGTCAAACATCAGTTATTAAAAATGTGCAAGCATACGTAGGTACCCAACAATAATACAACAAGTAATAATAGTCTTCATCGAATATATTTTACTGGCAACAAATATGTCAAAGGAGGCAACATAATGACACAAAAATATATTAAATTCGGTTAATTGGTTTTCCAACAAATGTTAGTTCGAATAATTTGCTTTCGGACAATTATCATTCTGATAACTGATTTTCGAAAAATTGTTATTCGTACAATTGCGCATTCGAACAATTGTGTTTCGAAGAATTTTCATGTAATCTGCTGGTAGGTAGGTAGAGAAATCGTGCATTAGAATCATCACTCTGTGCAAAGCGAAATAAACCAAAATCATTCGTGTTAAAGAAAATCTCACACAATACGCGATGTAAATATTTCATAACGCTAATCATGAATAATTGGATCATGAATAATTGAAGATAGACCATGAATGAATGTTTGTATGGCTAAAAGCTTGAGGTCGTCAACAAGGATATTGCTGTATTCGTAAAGCAAGTAGTATAGAATCAGTATGCGAGGAAGGGGGGAGAGATATATATATTATATTGTAGAGGTTGTTATATTATTATTTGTCTTGTGTGTTATACAACACAATCTGTCAAATATTTCTGTATTTTCATTATTCACAAGAGTTGAACATAACTCCCCGACCGCACTATTCCGTAGTTTCATTACATCATCCCTTCCTTTCCTATTTCTTCCAAATTAATATTTGAACACACACACACACATATAATATAATATGTACCTACAATAATTTTATATATAAAAATATCTAAGCAAAGCATTCGTCGTAATACATATTATATGTATGAGTACACTTACATACATGGTGATTTCAAGATGTTTTGTTTTAGAATTAAGATTGCCATAAATATTCCTAGTTTTAGTAAATTAACAGACGCTTTAGCATATTTACAAAAAAAATAATATCACGTTAAAAAGTATTGATCTCAATTTTTCGCCGTATGCAGAAACTAGGTGATGGATTTCGGAGGGAAGGGGGCAAGTCTGGTCCAACCGGCGAAATCAAAACCCTCACGATTACCCATATCATGGATATAAATATTATATGAAGTTCTATAGTATCTTTAGATGTCATAGAACTCCATATGATAATTATATCCATGATATGGATAGTGACGAGGGTTTTGATTTCGCCGGTCGAACCAGACATGCCCCCCAAGTCTGGTTCAACAGGCGAAATCAAAACCCTCACGATTACCCATATCATGGATATAATTATTATAATATGGATCACTATAATATCTTTAGATGTCATAGAACTCCATATGATAATTATATCCATGATATGGGTAATCACGAGGATTTTGATTTCCCCGGGTGGACCTGACTTGCCCCCCAGATCGCTTATACGTAGGGCGCGTAGGCACATAGACTATGGTAAAAATATATTCATAAGTAACTTTCTCACTTAAAACGTTAAAAGTATTAATGCAATCACGCGTAATATTATTTTCTTTTTTAATTCATTTTTGGACAAAATTTTGTACATCTATTATTAAATTTTGACTTTCTTGTTCTTTTTCAATTTTTTAAAAGCTGATTTATAATTTTGTTTTAAAAATTATTTATTTTACGAGATTGCAATAGATATGTATGTGCATCATGACTTTTATGACATATCAAATTGTTCATATCCGATAGATAAATGGAATTTGTTTGAACTAGTAAAAAATGGATGATCCATTTTTTGTTAAGACGTCATTTATTTGTGTGAATTAGTGACGAAACGTGACTGTACATTGTTCACAAAATAAATTGCATAAAAATCTAGATGATATATATTTCAATGTAATTGTTTATTTTCTATATATTTTCTGTTGGCACACAATTTTTTTTTCAGCAGTTTTGTTCACTTCAACATTAATGTTACAGATAGAATAAATAATGACATCCCTAGATTTGAATTCGGATACAGACGACCTATTGAAAATTTCACCAAAGCTTAGTTCAAAATAGAAAATGTTACTTTCATCTTGTACAAATTGAGTCAAGTTTAGTTTTTCAAATAGAAATGTGGGTCATATGGGATAGCTCATATTATGAAAAGAAAATACTTTTACCAGAAACTTTTTGTATTATCTCCTACCATTTGTGGTTGGCTTTGGAAACCGGAAATGATTTTTTGGCTTTGATAATGAATTTTTCGTCTAAACTTTGAATTATTTCTACTTCCAGAAAAGAGCCTTGCGTGGGTGCTAAAAATCTTCCTGTATATCTTACGAAACAATATTTTATATTATGTTTCTACCATATTAGTGGTTATCTATAAATATGTGACCGTATCGTATTGTGTCTAACAATAATTGTTTTGTAAAATGTACCCAGTCCTAGTCCCAAACACAGCTTTATATGTGATTTTCCGACGTGGCTTATTCTTTTTGCGTTAGATGAAATTACATTTTAACATTACATTTTTGTACTGATAAAAATGATAACTTCCTAATAAATAAAGATCATGTTGTTTTGGAATCTGCACAGAGTCCAAAATTAATCATTGGATCTTTTGTCAAAATCAGATAATTAAAAATAAAAAATCAGATATTAAAATAAAAATATAGAAACATTTGTCCTTTATAGTGTCTACCTTCGTATGTTATTTCTATTTTTTTTTAATTTTCAAAGAAGGATATCTTATTTTCAATGTATGCTTTTATAAAACAAACTAAAGTTTTAATTGATGGTACACGTTCTCTGTGTCAAATTTTCGACGAGAACTCTACAACAATGGACGAGGGAATTTCTTTGGACACGCAGAAGAGCTACTTTAGGGCATTCAAGACTTTCTGTCAAAAATACGGTTCACTCATCATCACTAAAAACGGTGAACCAATTGTTATCCTCATAATTAGCTCTCTTTCGCACTTTTAAGTGCAGTGTCTGTAAGGTTTTTAAATTATCTGGACTTTTGTTATGTTCTTAGTGTTCTTTCGGAGCTTTAAAGCGGACGTTATTAGTCTCCATAAGCAGAACGGATGATGGTGCAAGAAGGCAAGTGCACGTAAAAACAATAAATCTTATCTTATATTTAATGTGTATATTGACAGTGTTCATACTATTAGTGCAATATGTTAATGAATTTATAATAATAATAAGAGTAAATTTTATTTAGACGTAAAAACATATATTAAAATTATTATACTATAAACTAAAATATATATAAATATGGTCGATGGCAGAGCAGTTAGCGCGCTGGGCTAGTAATCCAGTGGTCTCGAGTTCGAATCCTGCCTCGACCGATTTCGTTCACCTATATGGCACAAGCATTTATGATTATTTTAGGGAATGTAGGAAAATGTATATGTACTTTTTATAAGGACATATTGATTTTTTTATTAAAATAAATATGATTATTATTATTTATGTGATTTGTTTTACATATTTTTTGTATAGTATTTATATTATGTAAGCAAAGAGTTGCTGCTTTCCCAAACACAAGCTTTTAGATTTAATTAGGTAAGAAAGCATTGATTATTTTGATATCATGTAATATTGTACGTAATTTTAAAGTTTATATGTAGGTTAATTTAAATAATTAAAAAAATCTATCGTGCCGACCACCGTGGCACAATTGGTGAGCCGTTCGGTTTCTGTGCGGGCGTCCTGGGATCGATTCCCAGCAGAGGAGAAATTTATTTAAATTCATTTCTCACGCAAATATTGCTTCTCTGGGCTGGAAACACTGGTCACTTGGAAGAAATTGCCATACGGCAATAAACTCGCCACTTGCATATGAAGCAAGGAAGTGTTCATTATTTATTATGTTTTTAATTTTGAGGAAGTTAATTGAATTTTATTAAATTTCTTCTGTCATATCAGATTTCTCTTAAATTCTCTATTAATTCCTGTCCATTTCAGTAAAATGTGTCTCTTTCTCACATATAAATATATTTATAAACATTCTATGATTATAAATACTTCGCCTTTATACATTGAAATGTTGATTTTGTATTATTTGTCGAAAACCGTCACTGGTTGTGAATATAGCAATGTGCAAAATATTTATGATTTAAAACGTTCCCGTTTTGGGTTGATGCTTGGCGGAAAAAAAATGCCACATACATACATATTATGCGTGAAAATATTATGTTGGGGATATTTATTTTCCATTTCCTCATGGGCAACTAACAGGTACTACGAATGTCCTATGTCAATTTAAAAATTTACTCAAATTTCTATTTTCTAGTAAATATTATTTAGCACAAAAAATATGTAATACCTATCCATTTTGACAAGTGGTCTGGCGAATATTGCGGCCAATTTGAACGAATGCATTCTTTTAAAGTTGAGGGGGAATAGTTTATTTCATTCCGCGTCCCAGACAATTATAGGCATAATATATAGATGTGGTGAGAAAAGTGTACCTACATAGTACGAATTCCACGAGCGCCGTGAATTTTACGAGTTTCCACGTTGCCGTGAGTTTCACTGATCGCTGTGAGTGGTGGTACCTACACCAAGTGAACAGACATTAGCGCGCAATGCGGAGTTATTTTCAATATATATACAAACAGGCATATATATAAACATATTATTTTTATACACTCAGTTGTACCTACCTACCCATGATTAATTTAGCAGTGTGGCAACATCAACATCTTTTCCTCGCCGCAAACCAATTCTTCCGCGCGAACATTGAATAACTTTTATTGGGCAAACGCGTGCATTTACCCACTTTGGAAATCAATAAAATTCGTATAATTTTCTAAATGCCAAAACTATCGAGCGCGAAAATAGCTTAAAATACATTTGTAATTTTAACTTCAATACCTGCTGGTCGTGTTGTAAAGTAATAATTTTATAAGTTTAACTGCGAAATATAAAAATTAATGTATTGCGATACAAGCAAACTGGATTTAATGTGTCATCGAGCTATGTATTTTTGTTTGAACTTTGTTACAATTATTGATGGAGATTATATGTTACTTCTGAGGTTTTTTTTTTACGATTCAGATGTTGAGATAAATAATAAAACAAAAGAAGCCCTAAAATATGATAGAAATTTTTCTTTTAAAGTTTAGCATGAATAATGCATTGTTTGTTTCATTTTCGTCGCCCATTAAGGAAAAAAGTATGTTTTAGATTATTCATTTGGACGCTCCCTTGCATGTTTTTCAATATTCTAAAAACTCTTATGAATACCCAACATCAAACGCAATTTCCAGAATATAACGTACAAAAGACTGTTTTTATATTTTAGCACAAACGAATGAATTTCTATTAGGTGCTCTTTTCACAAAACGGAGCATTTTGCAGTGAATTCAGTTCTGACCTATTACAGAAACTTTCAGCATTGTAATTCATTTCTTTCCAACTAGATGCTTAGGTACCGATTCGAGGGATCTTCAAAGGATATTTGAATTAGTTGGACTCTCTGAAAATGTTGCTCAAATCTACAAAAGAAAATGCAGCTAGATCAAAGGAAGATACAAATCTACACAAATCATTTTTTTTTCGTTTTTGTACGTCAAATATGAATACTACACTTAATAACAAAATGGTACTGAATCAATAATTGCATTTTGTATGCAATGATGGGCATTAGCAGTCTTCAAAATACTGGATTTATCGATGCAAAATCAATACTAGGAGTGAAACAATGAGCCTCGCAAGATCTTGCGGTCTTGCGTTATATTTTTCATGTTACACAGATGATATTTTTATTTTGCATCATTTCATGCTTTGTACAATATTTTTTCATGCCTTCAGTTTATAATCAATCGATACATTAACATTATTCTTTAACTGTAAGGACGTTGGAATCATCGGAAATGACGTAAATTTTCATACAAGACCTTCATCTTTGAAGGTGTCTGTCAATGGTTGGCGTGATTTCTAATAATTATACCTACGAAAGGAAAAAAAATCAGCCTTTAAAAATCATGACGTAACTGAGTTCCAATTTTCTGTACCTACCGTTGCTTCCTCATTTTTCGCAAGACCACCACTACTCAGCAGGACTACTCATGAATTTGATTACAATAAATTGAGATCAGCTTCAGACTTTATCAATCTTTGAGGTTAAATTAATTAAATAATACTTTAAATTTACACAACAATTTATGACCATTTCATACTAAACGACAAATTTTCATATTTCATATCAACAAATTTTCATAATTAAATATTGAGAAAGATTTTTAAGATAAAGGCAAGCTAAGATCGTATTAAGAATGTGTCATGAGTAGCCCCCCCAGATTTCATATGAACCAATAATTGCTATCTGGTGTAGAATCCTCACGTAGAAAATGATTCAGCCTTTATACTATGATGTAAGTTTATTTGTCTTTATCCTCAATATTACGCGAATATATCTCACCAACTACTAATTCAACTTACATAATATTTACAAATCAATAATTTCTATAATTTATCTATATGTAGATACGGTAACCGACCAGTTCATCGAAAGCAAATTCGTCGAAAACGAGTTCATCGAAAACAAATTCATCAAAAACCAATTCATCGAATCGCCAATATATCGATACTGGCAAGCAAAAAAAGCTGTGGTTAATATAAGTTGAAATATTACACTTAATCTTATAACTATTGGTATATTGATAATTTTTACATTTTAAGTAGATACTTAACCAAATTCTTATCTTGGCGTTTGCGTTAACTGATTATATTTTCCAGTTATAATATCTATTGTAAAATAGAGAGAAATTGTTACCTCTATTTTCTAACAAATAAGTCTCTGTCAGTATAATAGGGACCTCTTAAAAATATGTATATAATGTTGTAATTATCTGCACTTGCTTTGTAAATGAATAATCACTGCAGTACATCTTCATAATGCATTCTTCTCGTTCCACAACTTTACAGTTTCCTTTCGTAGAAGTGGCTGCATTCTATTGTATCGATATAAATAGGTGTCGTTTTATAAATAACACAGAGATTTAGTGACCCACTAAATCTCTGTGAGCTTTCGAAACAGTAAAATATTTTGTTTTTAAAATAACTCTCTAAGTCTCATCAAACATTAACTTCAAAAACAATCAAGATCATAGATTTTGTTTTGCCGAAAAAAAAACAATTGAATGTGCTGATTCAAGTCATTTTGTTAATACATAATATTTTTTTCCATATGAGTAATATTGATATCGATTATAGTTTGTTTCAATCACCTAGATTAAAAAAAGTTATAGAATAACAAAAATGTATGCATGAATATAGTAATAAAGTGATCCAATAGTCGTAAAATCAAATATAGGATCTTTTGGAATATTATTTATTTTTAGGTGGTTATGCAAAGTTATGTATATGTACCTATATGAGACACATACACATTAATTCTTGTCTACCCTTTTTTCCAATCCTATTGCCTTGGCCTAAAAATGAACAATATTCACCCCCCCTAAATGTAAAGTAGCAGAAGATGAGACATAATCTTATTTCTAAAAAAAAAAGAATAAAATTGCATACGTTTTTAGAACATTTCAAAAAATGTATGTTTTAAACGGTTAGCGCGCTGGGTTAGTAATCCAGTGATCGCGAGTTCGTATCCTGCCACGACCGATTTCGTTCACCTATAGCACAAGCATATGCTTAATTTATGTAATGTATGAAGATGCGTATGAATTTGTTACATGGACATATTCAATCAAAAAAGAAAAAGAAATCATGACATATTATGTAGGTAGGTGCTTATATAAACATCATCTTGACATACCTACCGCACCGCTATTATAATCTCAATAGTTTTCTTAATCTATCTATTTTACACATTAAACTAGCATTATCAAATTTGAGTGAAGTGAAAACGTAAAATCACACGCTGTAATTCTAGTGGAAAATGAGAATTCAGAGCTAGTTTATGAAGACTATCGAGGCAAATTAATTACTTTACCTACAAACTTTCCACCTTTTATTTGTGAATGCATAATTAAAAAAAGTAAAACCGTGATTACACACGCAAAAAAAAGTTTTTATTTCACTGTTTATAGAAAGTGCTACCTTTGTTACCTTTAAATATTTTTTTCTTAAATATATTAACAGTTTCGGAGCTAACCGCATCCATGGTTCCGCATATTATTGATTTTCCTGATAACGGTAATTTTACAAAAAAAGTCTATCGAAACAAATATTGTGTCAATAAATAATGATCCTATTACGAATACAATAAAATTCTACGCCTTTTTATTATTATTTTTCTATAAATCATCTGATGTTAATAACAAACGAAGAATCTCCAGACATTCAAAAAATATTTTTTTGTGTTCCTATTGAATTAAATTTCTTCAAAAGGAGAAAAAATCTCATGTAAATTTTGACAGATATAAGAAAGAATTTTCTCCTTTTATTATTTTAAGGAGTTCAATTTGACGAAAAATCCTTTTATTGGGTATAATCCTCACTGAAGTCGGCGTTGTATTCCGACGATTACACTACTCTTTGTAAAGATTACGCTCTTAAATACGAAGATTTAGATGAAAACGAAAGTCACCGAGCCCCTTCGCCAAGAACGATTGGAGTAATACACCTACCTATATTTTTTCCATTGAACGAAAATCACCGGAATCACTTATCACTTTGCACAGCTGAATATCATTCCTGGTTCGATACCAGATAGATACCACCCGCCATGGGAAATCATACTCCCATGCCCCAAGGTTAATGCCCACAATTTGTATAACCATAAAATCTTTAATCGAATCCATAGCTTCACCACTGAAAATAAGTTGGATCATATAAAGCAAAGGCGGGAACTAACCAACCTACCAACTAGCCCAGCATCCCTTCTCCTCCCCAAGTTCCCATTAGGATGGCTGTAGCAATGATTACTTCAATAGCGCGGGCCCTTTCTCGTCTCTGCCTTAACATATTTCTTTTTTCATCTTCTCCTCAATCCCGATAGAAAAAGGATATAGACACAAAGCTCGTCTCGTCCGTATTAGTTGGGAAATCTATCAGTCTATTGGTTCTGTGATAGGATCTTACCGCTTGATAAAAGGGCTCACGCTAAATTGAATGCTATTAGCAAGCCTTTGAGACATTATTATAATGGTTTATTTTTTCCAATTGTTTAACAATGTGTCCGTACTTTTTAATTTTCATTTTTAAAATATCACAATTTTTTTCAGTTTATTATTTACTTTATACCTATACAAAACGAGTGGGTTATGACAACACTATTTTTTTTTCATTTTGAAATTGTACGCCTTCTTTCCTCTTGAAAGGTTTACAATCTATAAATGTACATACTTATTATTTAATACATTTTATTTTATTTTTTATTTTTTTCAAATTGAAGCTAACAATGTACAAAGAATAGTATATATGTATGTATAAAAATATCAAATATAACAATTATCATCTCCATACATCAATTATATTATAAGCTTACAATACTATCATGATTTATTACAAAATACAGTCATATATTCAAGATACAAAATCATATGTGTGTGTGAGGGTGTGTATGTGTGATGGTGTGTGTAAGTGTATATGTGTATGTGCATACGTGTTGTGCGTAAGTGATAATCTTATGAAATTTTGAATACATATATATGATGATGTAGAAAGCAGTTTCGGTATTGTGATTTAATCACCACCAAACTATTACAGGCAAACCCTGTGTCATGATGGCTATTTTATTCTCATACAAAACTATAAAACATTAAATACATTGAAAATATTAATTTAATATAAACCTAATTTATACAAAAATAAAATATAATATATTTTCGAATATTTTTATTATTGCATATGCGCAAACATTGGATTTTTTTTCCCTGTCGGGAGTCAGAGATATTTTTTAACAGATTTTTAATTATCTCAATAGAGACGAAGTTGGAATATTTATTGTAGGAGAACCGGGAAATCAAGGCACCTACAGGGCTTACGACCTGTCATCGGCTGGTTTACGTGATCACTTTATGCGCTTGCGCAACGTTCACCAATTATGCCTTTTAATGAGATCCCTATCAATTCAATTTTGAAAGTTCTATATATTGTAATACTGAAATTCTTTTCGCTTGAAAATAAGGAATTTTTACTACAGCCATCTATGGTGGCTGTAGTAAAAATTCCTTATTTTCAAGCGAAAATAATTTCAGTATTACAATATATAGAACTTTCAAAATTGAATTGATAGGGATCTCATTAAAAGGCATAATTGGTGAACGTTGCGCAAGCGCATAAAGTGATCACGTAAACCAGCCGATGACAGGTCGTAAGCCCTGTAGGTGCCTTGATTTCCCGGTTCTCCTACAATAAATATTCCAACTTCGTCTCTATTGAGATAATTAAAAATCTGTTAAAAAATAATATATTTTATTAATTTATTTAATTATCTTTTTTTACATTATATAAAAAATATATATTGCACACTGGCGGGCTTATTGCCATTGGGAAATTTCTTCCAACCAACCAGATTACAAAGTAAGACAAAATTGTGAATGTTCATCAACAAAAGAATGAAAGCAAAAAAATGTAGTATAGGTATCTGCAATATGTCCACATGAATATAAAAAAATAACGAAATACCATTTTTTCCGTAGGTAATTTAAATCTCAGTATGCCCTTCGTCACGTGCAACAAATCAATTATTATCAAAATTCATTTTTCCACTTCGGTTAAATTTAAAAGCAACTAAAAAACAAGCAAGTATTCAGTAAGAACAAATTCGTTAATTTTAAATCTTCTTCTTTATCAGTCTTCTTTCTTCCACTGCTGGAGATAGGCCTCTTCCATTTCCTTAAACCTTTGTCTGTTTGATGCCATCTGCATCCATTTTCTCCCCGCCGCCGTCCAGGGGGCCTAGCCAAGATGACAAGTCAAAAGATTACGTTTGGAGAAACGTTCATGAGTTGGTCCGGCGTGACTTAATCAAACGTCAAATCCATAATACAAAAAAAATAACGCACGAACCAAGCAACCAACATTTCTCCAAACGTTAACTTTTAATTTGTCATCTTGGCTAGGCCCCCTGATAATATCATCGGTCCATCTTTTTTGGGGCTTGCCAATGTCTCTTCTACTTTCTCATGGTCTCCATTTAAGAACATTTGGGGCCCAGCGCTCACCAATTTGTCTTGCGTCATGCCCTGTCCACTGCCGTTTGACCTTCGCTATGCGATCCATGACGTCTACTACTCGGGTCTGATGCCTTATTACTTATTTTGGAATGATAGAATAAAAATGTATAAAGAAGGTATAGCTTTATTCTGGTTTGATTTCTAAGGAGGAAGAAGTTTAATAAGGATCAACATCACCCATCACCAATCTGAGCTTCATAAACATAAGATATTTTTTTCTGCTTAACCATACCATCACGCCATTTCCCTATTTGGGGTAGGCAGAGAGAACCCAACGCCAGACTCCTCTCTCTTGACATACATTCCTCGCTTCATTCACGTCCATACATCGTCTCATACACGCTCTTCTATTATTCTTACTTCTAACATCTCCATCTTTCAAAATCCCATTTATGTGATCGTGCCAACTCTTTCTTGGCCGACCTCTACTTTTCATTCCTCTTTTATCAGCCTTGTATACTTTTTTTGTCAGACGGTCATCTCTCATTCTTTCTATGTGGCCGAACCACCTTAGGGCATTTATTTTCATCTTACTTACGATATTTCTTTCAATCATACATTCTCGTCTAATATCCTCATTCCTTATTCTATCCTACATCGTTTTACCACACATTCGTCTTAGTGACCTCATTTCAACCGCGTTAATTCAACTTTCATGCGTCTTCTGCCATTCTGCTTTAAAACATTGCATATGTGTTTTTACTCCCCACACTATGGAATAGTGGAGAGTCATGATTTCACAATTTTAAGCGTATTTTTTTACATCAATTTCTCAACGGGTATCATGTAGAGAGTGCACACTGTGAGTTTCGTCGTGATGTGTTTGTATGTATGGCGTACGGCGTACGGATTATCCTTTTTGTGCCCTCTCTACAGTCCAAACTATAAGTCCGATAGACTTCAAATTAACATCATATGTGTAAAGTGCATAGACCTAGAGCTGAATAGTTTTCTATGCTGAATATATCCGTTAATTTCTTCTCTATGATTTCATCTGTGCAAACTTAAAAATGCTCTTACGGTCTGGAAAATCGAGGTATTTTTATTCTGTTTGAAATTTTGATACAACAAAAATACACTCATCAAAAATGCATTCAAGGATTGTCAAAATATAAAGAAAAAAATCTATGGTATACCATATCAATGTGAAATAAATTTCATATTTGTATGAAAAATGTATATAAAGGAAGTGAGAAAATTATGAGAAATTGACTAGGAAATTTAGTATTAAGATCATAACCAAAAATCCCCTTAATTATTTAATTATTTGGGATTAAGCAAAATAAAACACTTTAATTGTATTTTCATTAACATATAAATTTAATAAAAAGAAATAGCTTCTGTATTTCTGTCGCTACGAGTGTATTTTTTACTCTCCACTTATATCTTCTTCAAGGGGTAGGCAGTGAGAACCGGACACCGCATTTTTCTATCTTGACACATAAATCGTCTCATTAACATTTATACACTGTCTCATACATGCTCATCTTGCTAGTAATGCAATTTTCCTTAAAATTTCTCAACAGGTATTATGTATAAAATACATACTATGAGTTTCGTGACAATGTTTTTGTGTGCATGGTGTATTTTGAAAATTTTTGTCCTCTTATATTTGTTTAAGAATCTAATAGAAATGTACTTTATAAAAATGCATTTAGAGATCATGCTGAATTAGTTATAAGAGATAAATTCTCATTTGGTTTACCACTAAATCGATATAATTTCCTTAAAGGAATTTACCCTTTCACTGTTTACTAAATACGTGTTTTGAGATAAGCCCTCGAAATAAATTACAAAGCACTCATGTAAAATAATTCATATTGTGTATTATGTTCAAGTCTCAGTCTGTATCAGTGTAACTAATCCGAGCTTTACTCAAGATTGAACATTTCTGGGCGAGATAGGGACCTCTAGAGCAACAATATCTCCGGAGTCTTTTCCCTATGCAATTTTCCTACGGTCTCACTGTCTATGGGACTGGTTATAACGAAGTAATCTTAAATATTCCGAGAAGATCCCCAAATCTCAATCGTATAACAACAATGGTTCATTTCAAATATAAGTTTCATTTTATGTAACCAAACTCGTATTTCAAATTTCAATTACAAGCTACTCTACGATTATGACATTCTTTATTTATTTATTTATTCAATTCATATACAATAATGTGTACAATAGCGGGTTTATTACCATAAAGCAATATCTTCCAACTTACCAATGTAACGTTAGGGCATAAATAGTGTAGTGGTAGGTAATTTTTTTTTTCAACAAAAAGGAACGAATACATAGACAACCTCATATCATTATTTAATGTATAATCACAGCAACAATGAAATGAAGGTGATAAAAGTTTTGCACATAGAACCTCTATCTCCAAGAAGAAGATTATCATAACGTAAGTTGTGTGTCATGCATACCGTCAGGTATACATAATGTATATAAGAAAACAAATAGATTGAAAGGAAGTTTTATTTTATCTTTTTGAACTTAATATAAACAAATTACGAGTACGACCTTATTGTCGGTAGGAAATCTATTCCAACCAACCAGATTGCAAAGTATGACAACATACATTTTCTACAACAACAAAAAGATTAATAGGACACTAAGATAAACAATAAATGAAAAACACTACATAGCAAAAAAAAATATTTGCGTAGTTTTTGAAATTCAGCTTTCAGTTAAAAAAATTATTTGTGAAAAAACAGTGTTATCATAAAATTTAATATTGACAAAAACAAGTATATACATACCTATACAAAAAAAGTTGAAGTATGTTAAAAATATTCTTTATCTTTCGAATGAAACGGTGTTAGTGAAATGATGCTAGGACCCAGTGAAATTTAGAATCATTATACCAAAAATGTACCTGATTTATTTTTATCCCAGTTTCGACATTGAGGTCCTATACTTTGACAAAGATGAGCATTTCACATCTTCTCCAAATAATATTGAATTCTGTTTTTATCCAGAATCATTCAAATAAGAAGATTTATTCTGAATTCTTTCTGTAATCCGTTTTATCAACTTGTAATGAAACTTCGTAGATTATTCTTTAGGTTATTTTTAATTATTTCATCTTCAAAATCAAGTTGCGGATATTAGATATTAATTATTTAGGACAAAGACTTTCATGATGTTGATGATTATCTACTTTAGTTTTGAGTGAGGTTTTAGGCATATATATACACATATTTTTAATACGCTTCATTCGTATAAAATATGAATATACAAAATTTATGTTTAGTCATTGCTCAACCATTCATCTTTTTTTTCGCAGAGTATGACCTTTCAACGTGTTCGGTAATAAACACTGTTTTCAAATATAATTTCAAAAAATATTTCATTTATTTTAAAATTAATTTTCAATATCCCGTAAGAATATCCCAGTAGTTTTTTAATTGTATTTAGAGAATGAATAGTTAATACGTCTTTTAACAAGAACATTGATTTTTCTCAAATAAATTAATAGTCGATACAGGATTCAATCCCGGGTCCACTACATTGTTTGTTCGACTTATGTACAACGTCTGTGCCACGAACCTAAGTTTGACCGTCCTTTATTGCGAGAACAATGTCATTTCAAGAAGAGAAGTAATTTCATTAATATTTCACTAAAATATAGTCATAAAAATGAAAATTTCATTTAAGAAATCTCACAGGACAGGGAGAGTTTCTCCCAAGTGACCCAAACGTCGACTAGACCCAACAGGACACACGAAGAAGAAAAAGAAGAAGAAAGCAAAGATTTTTTTTACTTAATGCCAAAAATTTTGTACTTTTATATTTTGGTGGCAGAGCGATTAGTGCGCTAGGTTAGTTATCCAGTGGTCGCGTGTTCGAATCCTGCCACGACCGATTTCGTTCACCTATAGCAGAATCATTTATGCTTAATTTAGGGAATGTATGCGGATATATTATGTACTTGTTACAAGGACATTCTTTATGTCAAAACAATTTAAATATTAGATCGATTGAATTGTATAGTTTATCTGAAATGTATTATTAGAAATACTCAATAATTTCAGTTTGATGTTTCTATAAGAATCAAATGTGATAAATACAACAAAACGGTACTGGCAAAAAAATAAACGGATTGAATTTTTTGTGGGCTTTGACTATAAGCGGACTGTGGGAATCTCCGCGTATGAGGGATCAGATCCTAGCAAAAAGGTTAATTTCCACAATCCTAAATGGAAGAGAGGAGAGAAATGAAGTAAATCAAGGTGAACAGATGGTGTGACAGCTGATTTGATTGCTGCGCGCATAGTCTGGTGAACTGGAAACAGAATCGCATCAGACATTAAAGTAAAATAACAAATACTAAAGGCAGTCTGGCCCGAAGGTTTTAAATAAACACGTTACTCTGAAATCTATTCCCCAGGTGTCAAAATTTGGGTCAACATACTTGGGAATCTGAGCTGCCTACCATATACCATCATACTCATACATATACCACCAAGCTATGTAAAAACTATTGATTTTTTCCATCGGTCGATTTTTTCAAGAGAATTTATTTCTCTTAGCAGATCGACAAAATTTCAAGCTAAGATCCGCGAGATTTTGTATGGCCAGGTCTACATTTTTCATGGTTATACCAACTTTCAAATCAAAAACACCAATTTAGAGGCTTTACAGCATAAATTTTGTGTCAATGTATGAACTCAGAATTCGGAGAACATTAAGTGTCACTGTGTGCTGTGTGTCTCTAAGTGTGGTACGTATTCATCAACTATGTAAAGTAACGCCATCGACAGTTGGATCTCATGTGTTACATGCAACTATTTTTCATTTTATTTTTATGGATACTTCACCTACATATTGCACGTTTGTATAGTTATTCTTCTTATTAGATACAATTTACATACTTATTTGCCCACTCTTTCCCGGTCTTTCCTTGCATATCATGGTATATGGACTAGGACACACGTTGACAATCACACAACGTTTATGAACTTTATAAATATGGATTTTTTCGATATTATTAAGAAGGAAACGCTTATGATATGAATTATTTATTTCGTTTTAAAGATATATTCAAGACACTATTGTAATTTATTTACGACCGAATACAAAGAGTAAAATTCAGCAAGCTGGTGGATTGTATACTCTATGAATTATGGATCGGTGAACAATAATTATTGTGAGGGATGAATGATATTATTATAGGCGATGAACTTCTAAAGCCATGTATAAAGCATTACGACAATGCCCTATTATTTCGGTAAATCACGTACTATGGTATTCGTACATTTGAATATGGAACAAATTACAAGGATGTGTATTCACGTACAATTTTATGTTGGTTGGTTCATTTAATATTGCATCACCGACATCCAGGTAAAATAATCGATTTTGATATGACATACCTAACCATTTCAACGTATTTATATTATTTTTTTAGAATATAACAATATAGGAGAAATACTGAGATATACAAGATGTTATATAAATGAATAAATAAATAACTTTGTATTTTTCCCCAATATTTTTTTATACTAACGACCGAACGTTTTCGCCAAGGTAACTTGGCATAATCAAGGTCCAAACGAAAACTTTTCGAAACGAGAGTTTTCGTTTGGACCTTGATAATGCCAAGTCACCTTGGCGAAAACGTTCGGTCGTTAGTATAAAAAAATATTGTGGAAAAATACAAAGTTATTTATTTATTCATTTAAAATGGATTTCCACTCTGTAAACACAAAAACTCTAGAATCATTAGATGTTATATATTTTATTTATTTATTTTGAAACTTCTTGTACCTACATATTATGATTAGTACACTGGCGGGATTATTGCCTAATGGTAATTTCTTCCAACCAACCAGAGTAAATTTTAAATATAAAAAACAATGTGTTCTATGGCAATAAGTTAATTACATTACAAAATACATAAAGATATCAGTAGAGAAGTAAAAAAAAAACAAAGAAGATAGCATATAAGAACAATTCATAGCAATGATAGGAAAACAAAAGGATAAGGAAAAGTAGAGGAGAGGAAGAGGAGAGGAAGATGAGAGGAAGATGTAATCAGGTGTTGTTAGATAAATATTTTTGCTTAAGCCTTTTCTTGAAGATGTTTAGTGAGATAGACGATGTAATACCACGACTTAGGCTATTCCAGAGTCAAGCTGAATGTACTTCAAATGAAGAGCTAAAAAAATCAAAACTATGAATAGGGATAGATAGTAAAGCATGTTCAGTAGATCGAAGTGGACTCCGCAGATCGAAGATATTTTGTTTTTAAATATTGTTTATAATCAATATAACCCAAAGAAGCTTGGCGTGTTGAAAATCGTTAAGGGTAAAAGATCCAGGTTGTACATCGACTTGGTGGAATGACAGAAGCCCATCGATTTAGCTATTTTTATTATTTTACTTGATTATTAATAAAAATACACAAAGCTGACCAAAATGGATCAAGTGGTCGGAGTAATCCAAGAAAATGATGGCGCAACCATGTAAATGACATACTGAAAGAGGTATATTTAAAAAACTTGAACAACAGACTAACACGAGACGATCCGCTAATTATTTTATAAGGCATGGGATGCGTGTCAAGATGGAATAATGTGACGTTCAATTCTCTCTGTCCTACCTCGCAAGGGATATTGCGTGATGGTCGATAAATGCAATAACATTGTAGCTGCGCTCCTGTTTTCCAGCAGCAATCTGTATATCTTCATAAATTCCCTAGGATTCCCGATAATTTCCGAAGATTGACGAACCACAGCCCATCGATTTCAATGCAGTTCAATGCGCAAAATACTCATGTGTTAACTGTTTAACTGAATACAGTCAGGTTAATATTAAGTTTATTAGTTCCGATCCACGACATCACATACGATTTAATTTGTTATTTTATTGTATCTATATTAATTCCGAATATACCAATGTTGACCATGGAAGTAGATCTTTTATTTGAAACCCTTCATCACCATAAATAATTATTTATTATGAAAAATTTATTGAACTGAAATTTTACAATATCATATTTGGAGGTGATTTTACTATATCATATTTGGAGGTAGATGTATAACAATAAGAAATCTTTTTGATCACGCACATACTATAATCATTCTGATAAATAACGACAAACAAATACCCCCATAATATAATAATATATTTGCAGTTGCTTGTAGAAAACTAATTACCTAACACCAACGATTACGTAGTCCCTTATAAACATTAATTTTTGTTATTCAAGTTTTCCACTTACATGCATTTAGGTTTTCTTAACAACACAATCATCGTTAAGTTTTAATATCACTAGCCATTGTACATAAAAACAAATTGCTATCGTTGAAGTAATATTTTATTGCAAAATCATTTTAAGTTTCGATTTTGTTTGTACTTTTCAAAGTCCTAATCGTGGTGAGTATACAAACATCAAAACTCATTAATTTGTTATGAATCTCTTGAAGTACTCAGAATCCACTAATACATGTAATTTGCAAATGCTTATGATGTTAGTTTGAATGATAACATCCGTTTGTTTGATGCAAAAATGTTTATGCATAACGCATAATAAATGGTAATCCATTTAAATGGTAGGTTTTACAAAAATAGTCTAACAGGAATTTTAGATTTTTTTTTAATGAGTAATATAACGACTTGCCACTATGTGACGAAGGTCTATGATTAGTACAATATCAATGCCTGAGTAATATGTGTTTTGATGGTTGGTCATAAACCTTTTTTTGTTTTAATTTGTTTAATTTTTAAATGTGTCGGATATTTCAAAATGAAATTTTAACCATGTTATTGATGAACGACATAAAATCAAATATTCAAAATGTTTTTTTTTAGTGTGGAATACGACAATTTTTGTAAGAAGTGTTTTTATATCATTCTTGATGTGTAGCTCTTTGCTATTTTTACAGTTGTGACTAAAACTAGAATTCTTTTTTATTATTCAAATATCATTAATATTTAAAGAAATCTTTGGCTTTGAAATTGTTGTTGGTAGGTACAGAGATAAAAGCATTAAATTGCTCAAGTTTTCATTTAAAAAAACGTCTTAAACTCTCTAAAATTTAAAGTCAAACCTGGATTTTCATTCTTCTCGAGGTGAAATTTCACTGCCCATTAAGCTGGGGATTACAATTTCTTAATTTTTGATATGTGTCGTAAGTCTTTAATGGGAACGACCATTACACCTTTAAAAGTTTGAATTGTCTACCAAACAAAGAAAATAGAATCATATATAAAACGAGTGGGTTGTAGCCAACACTAAACTCTCCACACCATGGTAATTGTTCATTTTTTCTTCTTGAAAGGTTGACAATCTCTAAATGCATTTTTATGAAGTATAAAGTTTTAGATACTTGAACAAATATTAGATTCCCAGAGGACAAAAGTTTTCACAATACATACATAAACATTGTCACAGAAATCATTGTATACATTTTCTACATGATATTTGTTGAGAGATTTTAAGTAAAATTGAATTGCAAGCAAGATGAGTATGTATGTATGTTGATGAGGTGATGTATGTGTCAAGATAGAAGAATGCGGTGTTCGGTTCTCACTACCTACCGTGGAGAGCAAAAAATACACTCGTCTATAGAGACACACACAATATATATTTTTGAATTTCGACATTCTTGAATGCATTTTTGATGAGTGTATTTTTATTGTATATAAATTTCAAACAGTATAAAAATACCTCGATTTTCCAGACCGTGAGAGCATTTTGAAAATTTGGACAGATGAAATCATAAAAATGAAATTAACGGATATCTATGTAAAACTAATGAGATCAAAGTTTATGGACTTCACATATATTATATCAATATGAAGTCAAACGAACATATAGTTTGGGCTGCAGAGAGGACACAAAAAAAACAACATTAAGGATGAATTCATAGAGAAGAAATTATAAGTTTTCTATGGAAAACTAATCAGCTCTATGTCTGTGCACATATGATGTTAATATGAAGTCGATCGGTTTTCACATTAACATCATATGTGTAAAGTTTGGGCTGTAAAGAGGACACAAAAAGGATAATCCGAACATATTTTTTTGATTACAATTTACTTTACGAGTAATCAAATCAACACACTTACATTTTTTAAAAACATATACCTCAATAATATAATATTGTGCCTCAATTTCTCTAATTTATTTTGTATTTCAATATTTTTTGGTAATTTAGTTTATAGTTAGTATGTAGCAATATATTGATGGAATAATATAAGGACGTAAATAGTTTGATCGGCTCACGTTGCAGTTGATTAACCACCTCTATGCTGGAAGACTGACTTTTGGATTTTGGAAGCTGGCCTCGTTGAATAAACGACGATTTAAAATTTACCAGGGCATGTGTAAAAAAAGTTACGTGCACCAACAAAGTTTAACGCCTATTTTCGACGTCGATCGTTCGAGTTTCTGAAAATAAAATCAATTATGTTTTAAGGTTTAGTCAATTTGACGGAAATAATTTTTTGAGTGAAGCCAGAAATATTAAACGAAATTATCAAATCGTAGTGAAAATAATTATCATAAAAACAATTATAAAGTAAGTCAATGATTATTCGATGTTGAATGATATTTTTTTTTAATAATGACATTTCATCCAAAATTGAATAGGTTATTTATTTATTTATTAAGGTTAAAGTTGGACAAAAAACAGCGTTAAGACATAGTACAATACAATAGTATCGTCAAGTATTAAGGCCTATTACATTTTGTCGTTATGATTAATATAAAATAATACGGTATGCACAGTAAATGATAAATGTATTTCTGGCAAAATTTGATTAGGTATATTTCTTCATCATCAGCCATTATTCGTCCAGTGTTGGACATAGGCCTCCCCTTTCAACCTCCATGCTTCCCTATCCCTCGCCACCCTGTGTCATTGACCTCCTGCCACTCGTTTTATGTCATCAGACCATCTTGTTTGCGGTCTGCCCGGGTTTCTGCGTCCAGTTCTCGGTCGCCACTCCAGGGTGCGTTTGGTCCATCGATCATCTGCTGTCCTTACTACATGTCCAGCCCAATTCCATTTTAAGGAAGTGTCGCGTATTTAGATTCCAATCCGCTCAATAAAAATTTTCGTGACTCTTTATGGTAATTGAGTGCCCAAACGAACGCTACTATATAGTACTAGTTCACATAGGACCCGCTAAAATTGTCGCCACCTAACGGTTAACTACGAATAAATCTTTGGTTTGCGCTGGTCATTGCGCCGACCGCTAGCGACACCTAGATCGGATTGGGAGGTGTAACACGAGTAAACTAAAATCTTTCTTCTCTGTCTAACCAATGGACTAGGCCTCCTTTCCCGGTCTGACACATAGGAAAAGGGAAGGAGATTGTTTTTGTTTTGGGATGCGAAAACGGCGGTTGAAGTTTTGTTTGTACAAACGGCCGGTGTAATTTCTCTCGATATATAATCGGTCGGGAAGCGTTTACTGGAAGACGCAAAGAGGATGGAATCTGGACTATCGTCTTCCTATTCCGACCTAAAACAACCTCCTGCATGGATCTCTAGCCTTGGCCGTAATTTCGTAGAATTTGCGAGATCCTATCTATACACCACGCCATCTTCCTGTTTTGATACAACGGCCATGTTGTAGGAAGCGTTGAATGTTAAGGCATTGGAACCTAACTTGTCTGATTTCCTGGTCTTCATCATTCTTCATCATCATAGTCGGCTCGGGTTAGGTAACCTGGCCGCCGAGTTCTTCTCCGAGGCTGGACTGGTCATCATCATTCTTCGTCATCTTCGTCGGCTCAGATTGGGTAACCTTGAGGCCATAAGTCTTCGTAGCAGGTATTTCTTCAGCATCCAAGTGAGTAATTTTTTCGATAGCCTATTCGTTTGATTTCATGCCCGGACAAGGCGGTACAGACCGATTACCTAGCCTCAATTCCACAGTCGTTGACTCTCACAGTGTTAAATACTTATTTGACTATATACATATATAATTATATATTTCTATTTTCACAAAGTGGTCTAAGGTACATTCCAAGTGCTCTGAAAAGTGTAATAATAAGAACATAAGTCTGACAGTATTATTATATGTAGTTTATGGTTAGAAAATAAGTTTTCATTTAAGTCATGACCTCTGTGATACTCCTGGGAGAGAGGTATTTTGTATTATTATAAAGCAATATATAAAATTGTACTTGAATTTCCTGTTTTGATAAAGTATAAGTTTTTCATACGTTGTGTTTTAAAGATATTTTGTATTAGTATAAACCAATATATATAATATTGTACTTCATGTTTTGATAAAGTGTGTTTTAAAGATATTTTGTATTCATTTAACCAACCCTCACTGCTGAGAAAAGGTCTACTTAAGTTACGTACGTAACTATCACAGAGGAACACCGCGTACCCTAAGAAGGAGGGGAAACCTGAGCTAGTTAACACCGGGGCGGTTTTCTTTATCTTTTCTAACCTTATATATCTAAAATGCTACTCTTGTGACATTGCTGAAAAGCAGGTGTTACATTTTGGCTGCCCAACTGGGGCTTTCTGTGGCTCAACGACCTTTTCTCTACGTGGCGGGGATTGAATTAATGTTATTGTAATAATTTGTATTAATATTATTGTATTAATGTTAAGATTTTAATTGATTTGACGTTTAAGAACATTTTTTTTATGAATGTATCGTTCGTTTGACAATATTTTTCCGAACAAGAAAAGGGGAAGTTAGGGGAAAGTGAAGTCATTTATCAATTTTTTTTTTCGTTTTGGTGTTTTTTTTTTCTTTTTCTCACGTTTCTTTTGCATCTTGTCGTCATACCTAATTACAAGGGGAAGTTGGGGGAATGTAATGTTTTTATGAATTTGCAAATTAATATTTTTCTAAATCTGCTCTTAATAACAATTTTATAAAATCTAAAGTTGGAAATTCTTCTTTTTCTATTAAAATAAAAATTCTCTTATAAAGTTTTTTTTTTGAGTTGAAAATTATAAAGTAAGTTCAATATTATGCAATATCAATTGAGTACTTGTTGCAACACGATAAACTGAATCAAAGTAAAACTGTAAATTATAAAGAATTTAAAATTTGAAATTTTGAATTTAAATTTGTTTATTTATTTATGCATCGTTAGTTGAAGATTACTCACAGTCGCGTTTAGGTTGAAATTATTTTCGCGTATTTCTTCTTCTTCGTTGGCAGTACAAAAACAAGATGGCATCCCTAAATGATCTCCTGCGGACTCCAATTTCCAATTTTGAGAACATGAATGCGGTTTCCCTAAAGGCCGCGTTAAGGGCCCGAAACTTACCATTACGACGATCATTGGTTTCTCTCAGAGAGGAGGTCCGTTTGTTTAATTCTAGTTTACAAAGGACAACGGAACCCGCAGTTGATTCATGGTGTTTACCGAGTGTTCCGGAATCTGTCGTTTCTGCACCGCAGGATTCGAGCAGTGTAGGTAGTCGTGTTCTTGTTGATTCCCTTTTCAGCGAACGTGATAATGACGCAGCCAGAAACTCTACCACATTGCTTGGTGGAGGGAACAAACCTATCAACCTCAGTAAGTTGGGAATTTTCTTCAACGGTTCCACGAATGTGTCCGATTTCCTTACGCGCCTAGAGGAGTTGGCCACCGCACGCGATATTCCTTTCGCGCGACTCGTTAAGTCAATCACCGAAGTATTGCAAGACAAGGCATTGCTGTGGTATAGGACGATCAATAAGGAAAATTTGAATTGGGACGGCTTTAAGAGATTAATAACGGAACGTTTTATGAATAGGGGAAATCAATTATCTTTAAAAGTCGAAATATTTACTTCCAAACAAGACCAAGTTGAGTGCGCAGCTGATTTCGTTCTTAGATTAAAGGTACACAATCAAAAACTAATCAACCCCCTGACGGAGGCTGAATTGTTAGAAATTGCCCGGAAGGGAATGCGTCCAGAATATTTGCATTTGGTCTGCCGTCCAGAACTCAATACGTTGGATAGGCTAGAGATGGATTGCCGAAACCTGGAAGCATTTGTTTCACTCCCCTCACAGTCCAAACCCACCACCACCCATGAGCGAGTCGAACCGTCGCGTAAATCGGTCAAAACGCTGGAAAAAATTATTGTTTGTTACAAGTGCCAAGGCGTAGGACACTATCGTCGAAATTGCCCAGTACCTGCTAGACAACCTTCGTCAATAATGGCTGGTCATCGCTCGCGAGTTTTGGCAGGTTCAAATAACCTGCCGAAAATTGATACGACGAAACCGCCTCCTACATTTTTGTCTCGTTCAAAAAACTTGTAAGTTACCAGCGACCGTCTTCAATGGATCAGCGATCTGAATGGATCCGCTGGTTGTCTTACGTCCAGTTTTTCCGAAATAATTATTCTGTGGCTTCGTGTGATATATCTCATGGATACGACCATCGTCCATATGCACAGTTTGAGATTGAGCGTCTACCTTTTAGGGCTTTATTGGACTCGGGAGCCGCTATCAGTTGTATCGGCCGAAATTTTCATGAACAATTTTTGCATTTGGGATACCAACTCCAGAAGTCCACAATAGAAATTCAAACTGCTTCAGCTGGCCGTCATAAGTCATGTGGAGTACTGACGTTGCCTGTTCTTTTTCGAGGCCGCACCAAACCTATTTCGTTTTATGTTGTTCCTGACGTTTCATCGGATTTTATCTTGGGTGTAGATTTTTGGAAAATTTTCAACATCGCCCCTGATATTGTCTCTCTGACCACCGATAACATTCCCCCCGGTACCCACGTCATTCCTAAAGAACATTTAACTTCCTCACAGCAGTCCGAACTTGCTGCGGTTGTAAAATCTTTCGAGGAAATTTCCTTTGAGAAATGTGGTTTGGGTAGGACCCATCTTTTGTCTCATTCAATCATAACCGAAGGACCACCTATTAAACAGCGTTATTACCCATTGTCTCCGATCAGACTTCAGCAACTCAATCAGGAAGTCGATGAAATGTTGAAGTTGGGAGTTATCTCTCCCTGCAGAAGTAGTTGGAACAACCCCACTTTGTTTGTGCGAAAGAGTGATGGTACTATGAGATTTTGCCTAGACGCTAGGAAATTAAATGGTGTCACTAAAAAAGATTGTTACCCCTTGCCTTTTATAAATAGAATATTGGACAAGTTGCGTAATGCTAGGTATTTAACTTCCATAGATTTATCCAAGGCTTTCTGGCAGATCCCCTTGGCTGAAGACGCGCGGGACAAGTCTGCTTTCACTGTGCCTGGTCGAGGCCAGTTTTGCTTTAACGTTCTATTCTTCGGACAGACCAATGCTCCTGCTTCCATGCAGACCTTGGCTGAAATGATGTGTGGACCCGAGTTTAATGACAGCGTTTTTTGTTATATTGATGATTTTATTGTTGCTTCAGATGATTTTGACACCCACCTGGCCTTGTTGAAGAAGCTTCAAGCTCGGTTCAGAGAGGCTAATCTAACTGTCAAATTGTCCAAATGTCAGTTTTGTAGACCAAGCCTCACTTACTTGGGTCATGTTGTAGATGAAAACGGTTTACGTGTGGATCCTTCCAAAGTAGAATCAATTGCAAGTTTTCCTCCTCCCACTAATCCCAAACAAGTTAGGCAATTCTTAGGTATGTGCGGTTACTATAGGCGTTTCATTAGAGATTTTTCGCATTTCTCTGCTGTTTTAACTAGGCTGACGAGTCGTAAAAGGGGTTTTAGATTCACTTGGACGTCTGTAGAGCAGTCTGCTTTTGAAGCATTAAAAAAGGCTCTTACCACAAGTCCTGTGCTGAGATGTCCTGATTTTAAATTACCCTTTATCGTCTCCTCAGACGCTAGCCTGGTGGCTGTCGGAGGTATGTTGTCTCAACTGTTTGAGGACGGAGAGCACCCTATAGCTTACTTTTCTTCAGTATTGAATAAACATGAGAGGAATTATACTGTCACCGAATTGGAATTGCTTGGTTGTTTGAGATCTGTTCTACATTTCCGCCCATACATAGAGGGTTCGGAATTCACCTTAGTGACTGACCATATGGCATTGAAGTGGCTTCATAATTTAGACAACCCGTCGGGACGTCTTTCTCGTTGGTCCACCTTGTTGAGCACCTATAATTTTAAGGTTGTCCACCGGAAAGGTTCGGAAAACGTGGTGCCAGATGCTCTCTCTCGTGCAGTCGATCCTTCCGTGCATGTGTCGGAAATTGCTCCTTTGATTCCTCCTAACACTTCAGATGAGTGGTATTTGCGATTGTGGAAGAATATCGTTGAAAAACCTGATAGCTATCCAAAATTTAAAGTACAAAATGGTGTAATTTACAAAGTGGTTCAATCCCCTTTTGACATTTTGTCTGAATTCCAATGGAAAATAATCCCTCCTGAGGAACAGCGTTCGGAAATCTTAAAGGCGGCTCATGAAAAGGAATTGTTGCACCCAGGAATATTTAAAACTTTTAAATATGTTGGACGCTCTTATTATTGGCCTAAATTATTTCACGACGTGAAAAATTTTATTTCCTGTTGCGATACGTGTAAAGCATATAAACCTAGCAACAGACCTCCTCAAGGCTTGATGTCTAATCCCAAGCGTGTTTCCCGTCCTTTAGAAACAATCGCTATCGACCTCATGGGCCCGTTTCCTTTGTCTTCGGCTCGTAATATGTACATTTTATCGTGCTTGGATACCTTCACCAAATATATCTGGTTGTTTCCATTAAAACGTATGACCGCCCCCTTAATTATCAAAACTCTAAAAGAACGTGTTTTCATCTCTCATGGAATCCCAAAATGTATAATTTCGGACAATGGTACTCAGTTTGTTTCCAAGGAATTCGGCAAATTTCTTGCCGAAGTTGGAATTCCTTCTCACTTCAAGAATGCAGTATATTTCCCCGCTAATAATCCGGTTGAACGTTACCATAGCTCCGTCAACAGTATGCTGGCCATGTTAGTTGATAAAAATCAACGTCTTTGGTGTTCTCAACTCAACCGTGTTCAAGCTGCTTTGAACCACTCTATCAACTTTGTAACCGGATACACCCCGTACTTTCTGTTCCATGGTAGAGAACCAATTTTGTCCGGTACGCAATATCAAAATCTGCCTGATCTTGCTTCCACCCCCGAATCTTACAAACGACGTTTGGATGAACTTGAGGCTATTTATAGCGAAGTGTTTGAATCCATGTTCTCGTGTTTCCAGCGAAATGCTAAGCGTTATAACCTTCGCCGGGTGGCATGTTCGTATAATATTGGAGATCATGTTTGGAGACGGAGTTTTGCTCAGTCAAGTGCTGCTAATTATGTAACTTCTAAGTTAAGTCCTCGTTGCATTTTAGCAGAAGTAATAGAGAAAGTTTCAAATAATGTTTATATGTTGAAGGATGTTCATAGTGGTTATTCGGCTAAGTATCATGTACAGGATATTTTGAAGGTCCAGTGAGGTGTTCATTTCGATTTTTCGTGTTTTCCTGCGTGACGAATGAAAGTGTGAATGTAAATAAATGTAGTTTAGTCTTGTAAAGCCTGAGAGATACGACGAATAACGTGAGTTTCTTTGTGAGTAATTGGAACGTCATACTCGAATTGAATATTTCCCTCGACATGAGTAACCTCTGTATTTCCTTTCGACTGTTAGTTATAATTTAGAATCCTGAACCCTCTGATCTTTTGTTAGAAAAGCCTAGTTTAATGTATGAGTTGATATTCTGATCTTTTAAATGAAAAGTTCACTTAAAGTATAATTGGTGTGTCTTTTTGATCTTTTGTAGAAAAGTTGAGTTTAAGTTGGAAGGTGAATTTTTTAAATCTACCTTTGTTCTTCTGATCTTTAATTAGTAAAGAAATTTTTAAGAAGGGATAATTTATGTGTTATGTAAACATGTTATATGTGTTATGTTCCGTGGTATGAAGCTT
Source organism: Molanna angustata (assembly GCA_963576475.1). Taxonomy (NCBI): domain Eukaryota; kingdom Metazoa; phylum Arthropoda; class Insecta; order Trichoptera; family Molannidae; genus Molanna; species Molanna angustata. The sequence goes on along the minus strand of OY754969.1, from coordinate 20,996,295 downwards.
GGTGCAATCTTCCTCGTAGCTTAAGTTCGTACCTGGTTGGTTTGGACAATATTTTTAGGAAAATAGGTCCTCCTCGTTCCCAACTCGAATTTGACTGGCGCGTTGAATGTGTCAAAATTCTGGTTGCGGTTGTAATTTGAATTGTCTAAATTTCTGTATGAATCATTTTAGCAATTCCCTATCCCAGTCTTGCGTCAACCATCAGCTGGAACTTGTGTTCGCTAATCTATGACATTATGTTTCTTTGAATATATGTTTGTGGGAAAATAGGCAAATAAAACCACTTTGCCTTGATGTAGATATGTAAATGTGTCAAGTTGATGGAAACGTCAAGTGATACGGTTATTTTGCAATATGTCAAAACCGGTTGTAACCGGTTTGACATGAAAACCTGGTGAAATTTTGTGTGTCAAGTGGTGGAATTTTCGTAAAATTTCCTCCCCGCTGGTGGAGTTGTCGCTTGATACGGTTGTATTAGGTAATGTCGGATCTGGATGAAGTTGATCGACATGGTATAATTGTTTTGTATCTGTCTTTGTCGGCTTACCATGGGCCTTATAATGTCATGTGTTGGGTTTCGCCATTGTCCCCGAGAACTTCAATGCGCTGGAGCTTTCTTCGGAATGCTGGTTTACGTCTGTTAGATGGTTATTTTCTGACGACGTAGGAATAATCCGAGATTGCTGGATTTGGTAATCTTTGGTGTTCATTTTCGCTATAGCTATTGGGAAGCTTATAATGTCCTGAAATTAGGTGAAAGCATTTATGTTGTATTGGGTTGGCTTACAATTAACCTGGTAATCTCAGTTAGTACACTGGCTGTTAAGTAGAAAATAGTGATTTTTGATTCTCTAAAATGGTGCTTCTGTTCGCAGGGCATCCCGAGTTGTGCCAGGAACGTCCTCTTAAAGGACTATTCTTTTGGGATGGGTTAAGACGGGGTACACGTCGCAATTGGGACACGGTGTTATAGGAAGGATAGTGGTTTTCCAGTAGATTGCTGTCCTGCCTAAAGAACATCTTCCATTTTTGTAGATGGTTGCTTAAGGTTGACTGGACAACTGCAACCAATAGTTTCTGTCTGTATCAGTGTATGTTTCTTTGTATATGTTTTTTTTTGTTCACTCCTCATTGCCACATTGTCTTCATCTGGTCACCCTCTCTTCGTTTCTTCAAATTTATTTTTCCCTCACCTTGTTTTCTTCTCTCTTTCTTCCCTTTCCGTGGTTCTCCTTCCTCGATACTCCTGGTTTGACCATACCCTAATCTAATTTTGAAAATAGTCATTTTCAAAATTTATTTAGAAGGAGGAGTGTCGCGTATTTAGATTCCAATCCGCTCAATAAAAATTTTCGTGACTCTTTATGGTAATTGAGTGCCCAAACGTTCGCTACTATATAGTACTAGTTCACATAGGACCCGCTAAAATTGTCGCCACCTAACGGTTAACTACGAATAAATCTTTGGTTTGCGCTGGTCATTGCGCCGACCGCTAGCGACACCTAGATCGGATTGGGAGGTGTAACACGAGTAAACTAAAATCTTTCTTCTCTGTCTAACCAATGGACTAGGCCTCCTTTCCCGGTCTGACACATAGGAAAAGGGAAGGAGATTGTTTTTGTTTTGGGATGCGAAAACGGCGGTTGAAGTTTTGTTTGTACAAACGGCCGGTGTAATTTCTCTCGATATATAATCGGTCGGGAAGCGTTTACTGGAAGACGCAAAGAGGATGGAATCTGGACTATCGTCTTCCTATTCCGACCTAAAACAACCTCCTGCATGGATCTCTAGCCTTGGCCGTAATTTCGTAGAATTTGCGAGATCCTATCTATACACCACGCCATCTTCCTGTTTTGATACAACGGCCATGTTGTAGGAAGCGTTGAATGTTAAGGCATTGGAACCTAACTTGTCTGATTTCCTGGTCTTCATCATTCTTCATCATCATAGTCGGCTCGGGTTAGGTAACCTGGCCGCCGAGTTCTTCTCCGAGGCTGGACTGGTCATCATCATTCTTCGTCATCTTCGTCGGCTCAGATTGGGTAACCTTGAGGCCATAAGTCTTCGTAGCAGGTATTTCTTCAGCATCCAAGTGAGTAATTTTTTCGATAGCCTATTCGTTTGATTTCATGCCCGGACAAGGCGGTACAGACCGATTACCTAGCCTCAATTCCACAGTCGTTGACTCTCACAGTGTTAAATACTTATTTGACTATATACATATATAATTATATATTTCTATTTTCACAAAGTGGTCTAAGGTACATTCCAAGTGCTCTGAAAAGTGTAATAATAAGAACATAAGTCTGACAGTATTATTATATGTAGTTTATGGTTAGAAAATAAGTTTTCATTTAAGTCATGACCTCTGTGATACTCCTGGGAGAGAGGTATTTTGTATTATTATAAAGCAATATATAAAATTGTACTTGAATTTCCTGTTTTGATAAAGTATAAGTTTTTCATACGTTGTGTTTTAAAGATATTTTGTATTAGTATAAACCAATATATATAATATTGTACTTCATGTTTTGATAAAGTGTGTTTTAAAGATATTTTGTATTCATTTAACCAACCCTCACTGCTGAGAAAAGGTCTACTTAAGTTACGTACGTAACTATCACAGAGGAACACCGCGTACCCTAAGAAGGAGGGGAAACCTGAGCTAGTTAACACCGGGGCGGTTTTCTTTATCTTTTCTAACCTTATATATCTAAAATGCTACTCTTGTGACATTGCTGAAAAGCAGGTGTTACAGAAGCTACCTTGTATGCAACATCGGTAACTTTTGTCCTTTCTCTGATCCATTCGTTGCGTTTTCGATCACGAAGACTAATGTATAGCATCCTCCTCTCCATTGCTCGTTGCGTTACTCGGAGTTTCTGTACTGTACGTTTTGTAAAAATAACAGTTTCAAAACCATATGTCAGTACTGGGAGGATGCATATATCAAATACTTTTTTCTTCAAGTGGTTTGCAAATCGTTTGGATCTGAGAATATACGGCAGTTTAACGAATGCAGCCCATGCAAGGCCCCGCCTGCGCTCGATCGCTGCTTCCTGATTGTCTCCACCTAGCTTTACCTTATGTCCGAGGTAAATTTATGAATCTACTCTTTCAATATTCCTTCCCTCTACCATCACTGGTCGTGGTTGTTGGTTATATTTGGTTGTCTTCATTTGTGTGAGTTCATAATGTGAATCTATTGATATTTTTAAATAATTATGTTGCTTTTTAAAATTATGTTGTACTTTTAAATTATGTTATTTTCTTTGTTTTGTATTTTGTGTTTATATTTATGATATGTAAAATATATTGCTGTATATTGTTCTTCCTCCACCACCACCCGTTCTGCTTATGGGGACTAATAACGGCCTATGCATGTATTGTGAGAAAGAATAAATAAATATAAAAAAAAATAAACGAAAAATGATTTATTTTTCAAAATTAAAAATTTAATCCATTATATATAATTTCATGAAAAAGATCAATGTAAAATAAATTTTATATGGTACTTATTTGAAAACAAAACAAAACCTTTGGTCCACCTAAGTATTTTTTTGTTAAACGAAAAAGATTTCGCTGTAGGTACCAAAACCAATCATTGAAATTGTTTACCAATATCAAATTCCTTTTTTACTATGCAAACACGAATATCGTAGAGTATTTCATATTTGGAGGATCAAATATCTTACTCGTATATTATACCTACAATATTTCTATATCATAAGAATTCAGCCATTCGCCGGCCTAAATATTGCTTTTACAAAATTTCAGATTCATCATTAAGGGAAAACCTCCCCTTTGTAGTGCCCATTGAACGATCAATCTAATACAAACACAAAACCTATGAATACATATTTGTATTAAACAGAACGTCTGGTTTATTGACCAGAAAATTTTAAGGGTAAATTAGAATAATCAAAACAAGGGAAGATGGTTGTTGGGTACACAAGCAACCGCTTTCAGTTGATGCATTAGGAAAGAATGAAAAATTTAGTAATTCATACGTTTTTACTTGCCATAACACTCGAGTAGCCTACTTCCGTAGTAAAAGAGGTAAATACCTATCATACAATCATAATACATACATATGTATATATTTTCATACAATTGTCGGCTTTCGTGGTTCAGTTAGTTAATACATATTATATACTCGTCTCTTCAACCAAATGTTTAGGTTTAATTTTCCATTTTATAATAGTGACGAATAACTTGTAATTGGGTGCGTTTTAAATTAACTTTAATAATTTGAAACTCGTTTCGAAAAAGTGGACATCTTCGAATAATGTAAAAAGAAACAAAAGTTCCCTAAATGACAATGTTCAAAGTTTGAATCTTAATTTGAACTGTACTTATAAATATCTGAATGCGTTTAGATCATTACAGATAATTAGACTTCGATGGTATTGTTGCAAGTCTTTATCTTTTGACGAGTCTCACCCTTGTGTGTAGTTTGTCTCCAGTATTTTCGATTTTAAACCAATCCGACTTCATCGTTTCAAAAGTCTAGTTCATTATATCAGAGATTTTCTTTTTATAACTAAACAAAATTTTGAGACATCCTTTCTTACGAAAGATATGAAATTGATTTAAAGAACGTTATTGACTATCCGTTCTAGGGATGCAAAGCATACGTCTCCAGTATTAAAAAAACAGGTAGCATGCTTGTTTTCCTCTTTCACAGTTCATTTAATTTACCTGTAGATATTTTTGATTCTTGGTTATTTGTATATTTGAAAAATGTTTCAAAGTTTTTTCATTTGAATATTTTTTATCGCATTTTGGTTTTTCTAGATTAAAAAATTTTATTTTCTGGTAAATACTAATCAAAAGGATAAAATTTTCTCAAATGCTATTGGAATAAATTTAATGGGAATGTTAAATTAATTTCTACTTCGTGATTTCATCGGGCTAATTGAATTAGGAAATAACATAACAAGGAATACAATACTTTTCTCTTAGAACTAAAACGGGTAATTTTTCTCGTATACAATAAATTTGATTTAGTAATATTATCGACGTATATATGTAAATCAAGAATTCCAGTATTGAATTGCAGTACCTTCCTTTTACTAAATGAATTAGTAAGAGACAGTAATATTATGGGTATTTTTGTATTTTATTTTATTAGGAAGCATACATTGTTCTTTCAAGTATAGTCGATTTCTAGTCAACCATTAATCAACACTCAATCATCATCATCAGCAATGACACTACAGCCCGGTGTGGGTCTTGGCCTCCTCAAGAAACTGCCTCCATCTCGCCCTGTCGACAGCAAGTTTCCTCCAATTTGTTTGTCCGATCGCTCTTCTTCTTCCTTCAGGACAGGTGTCCAATCCTTTCTTTGGGACCCGGCTATCCTCCATTCTACAAACGTGTCCGAGTCAACGTAAACGTTTTATTTTGATGTATTGGACAACGTTTGGTTCGCCATACATTATTTCTAGCTCATGGTTAAACTCCTTCACAGGTAGAGCCAAATATTTTGCGAAGTGTTTTCCTTTCGAACACCAACAATGCATTTTCGTCAACAACAATGCATTGTTGTTGAACAACACTCAATGGTTCACTAGAAATCAACAAATCTTATTTTTCTTCATTATTTTTAAATATGCTTATTATAACTAATGTATGTAACAGAGAGATATCAAAATTAATAAGAGGAGACGGACACACCCACACAGATATTTTTTTTTTCTACAAAAGAATGAATATATATTGTAACGTTATTTTGTATCTGCACGTCACTACCTGACAATTTAAATATCATGGTTGGTGCACACTCATATTTGCACATCATTAATGGATAATAACTGTAAAACACCTGTAAATTGCACTTCAAATCGACGTAAATACTACGATGGTAGTTTTCATCTCAACAATTGTACCTGCTGATCATCTTCAAGAAGATGGAAATTCATAAAACTGTTTCATTTCCAATTGATTAAAAAAACATATGAAATACTGATATTATTTGAAAATTTAGTTCAATCTGTTTAATTATGTCATGTTTAATATTTCTTGGTTATTATACACCACATGGTTTAGAAAAATATCTGAAAACTTGTAAATTGTAATTTAAGAATTAAATTGTTTTATCAATATGTCAAATATTTAGATTAGTTCAGGTAGCGTAGATAATTGCATCATATTTAACACTCATTACCAACCATGATAAAAATAAATTGTAATTTCTTTTGTACTTATGCGTTTCTTTCATCGCTCAATCTTACCCACATCATATCTGACTCAGCTTTCATGTTTTCCTTACTGTTCTATTGAACAGAAAATTCTTATTTGATACTTAAATATATTCTTTTTTTGTCTTAATCAATAAACAACACGCTCTGAGATACTGAGATATTTGCATTATTTTATATGAGTCTCATTGCAATATCGCTGACTGCTGGTGGTAAGGTTTTATGGTGAGTATAATTTTAGCTTCTCTGTTTTTGTTTTCTCATAAACCACCATACCTTGCAATATCCTTGTAGTAAGAAGAACATGTACATTGTACATCCTGATACGTTACCTAAATTAAGAATAAATGCATGTGCCATAGGTGAAGGAAATCTGTCATGGCAGGATTCGAACTCGCGACCTCTGGATTACAAACCTCGCGCGCTAACCACTCTGCCGCCACCCATCTATAATGTTATACTCTGAATTCTGAGTACACCATGCACATAACGTATATACTGCGAAGCATTAAAGTTGGTGTTTTATGGCTTCAAAGTAGAAAAAAATATAGACATGGCCATACAAATCTCGCGGATATTGGCTTAAAACTGTGTCGATATATTGAGAGATATAAATTCCCTTGAAGAAATTGACAGTTTGATTAGTTACCGTATTAACTTAAGCAAACAAATAACCTAATTTTAATGCAAGAATATTTTAATACTGGTCGTATGTATTGAAAATAATATTGTAGTGTACCTATTGAATAAGAGCGTACATACTCGTATACTGTAGAATACTATAAATATTCTTTGATATATGTTTAATCAAAGTGTAAAAATTTACATCTTCTATGTAGATGTAAAAACTTTAATGATTACTTTTTCAGTGGATTATAAAAAAATATACCTAACACTTTATATTTATTTATAACCAATCAACAATCCAATTAAAAAGATCGGATTTCGTCATTTATTCAACATTGCGCTTTTCACTGGTGTATAAAAACGATACAAGGATTATTTTTTTAATAATAATTTATTTTATAACGAACGCCAAGACAAATTGTGTAATTTATAAAACATGCCGCTGTTAAAAAATAATAATCTTTCGAGGGGATAATAAATCTTAAAAATGGTCGGGAAAAAAAATCACGAAATTGCTAAATTACCTCTAAGTAAATTTTCGTTCAGTATCGGCACGTAAAATTTTCAGCTTCATCAATAAAATCACTTTTCATTGTGTCTTATTGGTTGAGAAAATGATTTTCTCTCCGAAGCAAAATAGGTAATGTAGCCGTTTGCCAAATCGACCGTCAACCGATATAACTCCATCTCGCGTAGCTTTCATCCAAATACCAGCGATTTTATGAGCGCCAACGGCAGTCGGATATAAAATAATCTACTCTATTTAAAAATATTCACAGTACAGGGGACACTTCTTTGCTTAAAGAGATGCACGTTTTATTTTTACCAAGAAAAATTTTAGTATAAGTTTATCGTGCCTTCTCCATACAATGTATTTTTATATTTTTGCAACTCGTACAACTAACGCAAAAGTAACGTTATGGGGATTTCATTTCAAAACAAACCTTGTGATAATAATAATAATAATAATAAGTCATTTGTATAGCGCCGTTTAATGATTCAAGATCATACCAAGGGCGCTGATAGTCTAATGTTGTGTTGCTCTTTGAAACAAAGCTGTTTTTAATCCTTTAGTGAAAGTGCTCTTGCTTTGAGCACTGCGGACATCTAGAGGCAGTGAATTTCACTTAATAGGACCACTCACACTAAAGCATCGGTCATAGTAAGCCGCTTTGTTGACTCTGTCCAACTCCTTTAAGGAATTGTTACTCTGTGATCCAGATGATCTGAGTGTGAGATGCCTCCCAGAGAGATCTCTTCTCTGACACAGCTCTTGTATATATTTTGGTGCCAGGTTGTTCAAAGCATTATATACTGTCAAACAAATTTTGTAATCAATTCGCTCTGGACACTTCAACCAGTGTAATTCGTTTAGTAGTGGAGTTATGTGACATCGTTTTTCTGCACCGAAAATAAGTCTTGCCCCTGTGTTAAATACCATCTGTAGTCTATCGAGCTGATACTTCGGCTATCCAGCATAAATGCCGTTGCAGTAATCAAGCCGAGACACAACGAATGAATTAACAAGTGTTTTAGTCTCATTCTTAGGTAAATTTCGACGAATGTTTTGTGATACGTTCTTTGATTATATAGAAAAATTTTCAATGCTAATTTTACTATTAATATTAATAATAATAAACACTTAGATTATATATGATACAGATACCTAGTCAGCGCAATGAATGTATGCCAACTAAAACTACGGAAACAGACGAATTTGCAGTATACGTACACCGACCGATACGCACACCTACATAAAACGTAGACCAATCGATCTGCCGCCTCATACACACATGTAAAAAAAAACTTAGCATACCTACATTTGAATTCGAAATTTGTTTTACACGCGGCTTCTGTACATTATAATTCTATGAATAAACACTTCCTTGAACCCTGCGCAAGTGGCGAGTTTATTGCCAAATGGCAATTTCTTCCAACTAGCCAGTGTGTCCAGCCCAGAGAAGCAATATTTGTTAGAGAAATGAATTTAAATAAATTACTCCTCTGCTGGGAAACGAACCCAGGACGCCCGTACAGAAGCCAAACTGCTTACCAACTGTGCCACGGCGGTAATAAGAGTAACATTTTTTTTATATCCGAGGTCCAACGTTGTTTGAAAATTTAATCATAGTTTCACGATTCAGAGTAAATGCTGTTTGCCGCCCGGCCAGTCTGGTTTGGTGAAGTGCTGGCGAACCATCACAATGTTGCTCGTTTCGAAGAGTTTGTTGATGTATGGGTTTCACGCTGGGATGAGCTCCGGAGACCGGGTTTACCCCCGGTCGAAGGTCTCGTACAGCGGTGGGCCTAATCTGGCCTGGAGTGATGCTGTGGCGGAGTGGTCGATGACTCGTTGACGTTTCGTGCCGTCCCTTCTCCCTTCGTGGAGGTGTCTAATCAAGTGCCCCATCTGGGTGGGTCCTCCTTCCTCGCGTCGAGGTTAGCTATCGCACCTGGTGATGCGGGTGCGATGGCTCTTTTGGAATGTCGGGACGCCTCTGTCCTGGCCCCCTCACCTATTAATCTAAGGCTTAAGAATAAGACAGTAGTTTTAAGACAATTAGCTTGTAAGATGTATAGTTATAGTATGATGCTAGTTATAAGTAGTTATAAGTACCTAGAAATTAAGATTAGTTTTGATTAGTAAGATGCATTAGGTAGGCTTCATCCTTGAATGAGGGCACTGAGAGTCTATAATTTAGCAGGCGGGGTTTGTTGGGGGCAGCCCATCCGGCAAACTCCGAGCCCGCCTGCGTAAAAAGATTTGCAAGTAAGTGCGGGTAAAGAGGTGCTAACGCGCCTGAGATACCCGGGTAAGCGGTGGGTGACTTTCAGTGTTAAAACTATAAAATTTCAATAAAGACTAAAAGCATTTTAAGAATAAAATTGAAATAAATATTCAATATTGGGTAAATTTGGTAGAAAAAATTAATACATACATACATACTATCACGCCAAATCCCTTACGGGGTAAGCAGAGAGATCAGAGCGCCATACTCCTCTATTTTTGCACAAATTCCTTGCTTCCTTTAAATCCATGCATCGTCTCATAGATGCTCGTCGTTTTTTCAAGCTTCTTATATTTCGCTCTTTCAAAATATTATTCGCATGGACATTCACTCCATCTCTTACACCCATGTTTATTTTTTCGTCAGTACTCAGTCGTTCATCATTATTTTTTTCAATGTGTTCAAAACACCTCAAGGATTTCACTTTCATCTTACTTATAACATTCTTCATTCTCTCTTTATGTCCTCATTTTTCATTCTATCATGATTCGTTCTATTATATACTCTTCTTAGAAAAAATTAAAACTGTAACATAACGAATTTTATATTGTAAAAACTACGATTGTGTTAATAGATTGTTAAAAAATATACGAAATTATATTTTTTCTGCCCTGCTAGGGATCGAACTGTGCCACTACCAACTATGACACGGTGGTCGGAAATTCACTGAAATATCACAATCTGTATAAATATATTTGTCTACGTAAATATACACATCAATTTTTGGTTATTTTTCAATCAAAACAATGTGGTGTATCATATCGCTTAGCTTTAAAAACCTTTATAACCAAAAATACTATCGGTTTGCTTTTAAATAATAGAACGATGCAAAATTTAACGTTTGAAATCATCCACCCCAGTTGAAAGTGTATATTGAACGAATGAAATTGCAGTTTGAGTCCAAACGACCCACCCGAGTTTACCGATGCGTTCGTAAAACTTGGAAAACTCCAGTTACATATCTGATATATACAAAATACAGAAACTATTGGATAACAGGAAAATATCTCATATTTTTATACTCTGTATTGAATTCAATATTAACGAGAAATAGGGAGAGAGACCATCCATCGTGGAAACAAAAGTTATTTCATATTATTACAAAATTGATTTTCAGATGTAAATAGAAAACTTTTTATGGACCATAATTCAAAACTAGTTTTGGGTACTTCAAGAAAAGATCAAATATATTGAACATTAATTACTAACATACTTTTTAATGATGTCTACCTCAAATACGACGTTCAGAAGATCCTCGTATTGAAGCACATGACCTATCCAAATTTGCGCGCCTTTTCAATATAGTGTTTAACATGTGTCATGTTTCTTGGATTCTACTGAAAACTTCATCATTTGTATGTACCTAATATAATACCTCCAAAATATAATCTCAAAGACCTTCTTTTGCGGTATTTAATTCTTTTTTTTTTTTTACATATATCTGCTATTTTTTTCCTCGATTTTGTTAAAAGTATTTGATTATAATTTTATATCAATCACAAAACTATAGTCACTACTTGAATCTGATTATATAATTATCTACATATTTGTACAGAAGGTAGAAGTATAAATTGTTTATGTTCGACCATCCTGTTTTTTATCGATTCGTTATTCACGTGTTATTCAAAAGAATCTCTTTAGTTTGCTTCTATTATTTGATTCCTCCTAAGATATTACCAAATCTCTCTATCGGAGATGGATATACAAATAAAATATGTGAAGGAAAAGTTTTTGTAACCAGACGTATTCAAATCTAACTTAGTAGATAAATATCTACATAGTTCCTATAGATATTGTAACATCTGTCTTTGTTTTATTACGTCCACTGTTGTACGTACTTGTGGCAAGTTTTGCAATATGTTTTTATTATTTTTACTTTCCTAACTAAACTCAAGAAAAGCGCTTTGAAAATACTAAATTGAGTGTGCTTATCATAAGTTATAAGTAAATAAACATAATTATTAAGTGATTCGTAAATTCCATTCATTCGTTGTTTTAAAATAAATATATTTTCAAGAATAAAACATTTTATTGAAGTACGTTATTAATTCTTGTGGATCTACGTATACATGTAATATGTGTATGTAACTATAAGTATTTGAACATAAATATATAAAATCTATGTAATTTACTCCTGCCTCATTCACAAGCTTTTAACTTTAACGGGACAGTACTTATTTGAAAAAAAGCTGTTATAATAAAAAAAAATATCGGTGTATTAAAGGTAAATCAGATATTTATAAAATGTTTCATTCAATAATAGGTTGATCAGTGTGAGATGTCGAATGAATAAATTGTATAGGAAACACTTTCTAAAAAAAAACAATCTCGTGTAAAAAGAGACAAAAAATACCATTTTTATAATGCATAGTCATAAATATAATCCCAAGCACAAGTTTTTAACTTTTTTGGGACAGTACCTATTGAAAAAAAAAATTGTATTAATTTAAATATTTGTACTATGTGTATGTTCATATTATGTTACTCAATAAAAAATAAAAAAAAAAAAAAAAAAAATGTTAAAGAAATAGAAATATGTTTCGAGAATTTGCCACATTCTTGCAAAAATATCACTTTTTGATTTTATGAAAACGTCAGAGTATGGTTTTGAATTTGTTTGCAATAAGAAAATCTTATTTTCTTACCGTCACATAGTTATGTTGTTTTTCGTGATGTACGTTATCTTAATTCAACTGTGATTTTCTCGTGTTAGCGTTACCACGTTATCTCATTCAATGTGCTCTTTGTTTCTAACCCTCGTCAATTCTTAAAGTGTCGCCATCTTATCAAAAAAATATCCTAGTGTAATTCGTATTTTATTTTTTTCCTATGTTACTGTGATCGGTTGAAAAATCCTCACATGAAATACCTATACATTTTTCACCATCCCTGAAAAAAAAATTGAAAGGTTATTTATTAAAGCTTTTTTTTGTTATTTGTACATATATATTTTACTAGAGTTGTATTTCTCAATTCAATATTTAAAATATCTACACGCTTAAATAATTTTCTTGTCTTTGACCGAAATGAATATAGTTCAATTTATTTTATAGAAAACCTAAATAATTATAACACTGCCACTAAGACTCCCACAGCAATTATTAAATCATGCGGCTTTTCTGTAAAATTACGTCTTCATATAACACATCTATTTATCATCGATTGACGTTTCATAATATTATTTAATGTGTTATCACTTTACCAAATCGACTTTTATTCTCATAATTGTTGGCATATTTAATCTTTCTTAACTCAATTCATTTTAGTAATTTCACATTCGTCTTGATATATATTTATTTATTTATCGTATGACATAGTGAATACATCAAAATCAACCAACCAACAAACACACAGTTAAACATAAATAAAACACTATCACACACTCAGATCGGGGGCTCCGAGCCAGTCCACAAATGCAGGTGTCAGCTCGCAAATATCCGTCTTTGGGCCCTCATATTCACGGACGCTGCATATATCTTGATATATGCAGCGTCTAAACATTTTTGTTTTATTTTTTTAAAGTTATTTAGGTATCATTCTATCTGATTATAAAAGCTTATAAAATATTTTATTGTATAGGTATTATCCATTAGAAAAAATATCTATTAAATTTATTAACCTTTTTGTACATAATATAAAGAAATACCTATATATTACACTGGTGGCCCTTGTGCCATTAGGAAATCATTCCAAGCACCAAGATTAAAAATTATGTCAACATAATCGAATATTTTTATTATTGCATATGCGCAAACATTGGATTTTTTTCCCTGTCGGGAGTCAAAGATATTTTTTAACAGATTTTTAATTATCTCAATAGAGACGAAGTTGGAATATTTATTGTAGGAGAACCGGGAAATCAAGGCACCTACAGGGCTTACGACCTGTCATCGGCTGGTTTACGTGATCACTTTATGCGCTTGCGTAACGTTCACCAATTATGCCTTTTTAATGAGATCCCTATCAATTAAGGATACCTTATTTTCAAGCGAAAAGAATTTCAGTATTACAATATATAGAACTTTCAAAATTGAATTGATAGGGATCTCATTAAAAAGGCATAATTGGTGAACGTTGCGCAAGCGCATAAAGTGATCACGTAAACCAGCCGATGACAGGTCGTAAGCCCTGTAGGTGCCTTGATTTCCCGGTTCTCCTACAATAAATATTCCAACTTCGTCTCTATTGAGATAATTAAAAATCTGTTAAAAAATATGTCAACATAATTTATTTAATAGCAACAAGATAGATAGCGAATAACTAGATAAAAATAAATCTGTATCACACTAAGATAAAAATAAAAAATACATTTCATAGCAAAAAAAAGGATTGGGAAATCGAGATCAGGGGTATCCAGATAAATTTTCTTTAGTTTTTTTTCATGAAAATCTATACAAAGTGAGTAAGAAAAAGCAATATCCGGACTTGTACTATTCCATAATCTTACGGAATGTATTTGGATTCGATAATCATTCACTGATTTATTCAAAAGCTTTCACATAAGCGATTCCTTTGATAAATCAACGAATCGTAAAATTTTGATATTTTGCTTGTCTAAGGTTCATTCATTGTCTGGTCTGATTACATATTCGATCAGTTATATTATAATAGGGACTAGAGATCCGCGTGGAAGAGCCTCTCCTTATACCCGTTGTCAGTTTTGATTGATAGCGTAAGTCAGACTTCAAAATTGAATAGACCGAGAAAGAAAGGTCTCAACTTCGATAATCCATCCATGTTCCATGGTTTATTATAAATTCAACAGCCATAAGCAATTCATTTCACGTATTTTGAATCATAAAAATTGACGTACAAAATTACACAACATATGTTTATGAATAAGACCGTATCCTCTTCTGTCAAATTGATGTTTAAACGAAACGCCAGTATAGGGATATAACATGTTTCTGTACAAAAACGTCCTATTTTTTAATGCTATCTCATCCTATATCATTCTATGGAAGAGTTTATAGATCAAAACTGAAAGTATAATTTATTCAAATATATTTCTAGGTTGAAAGAAACAGGTTTTATCTTTCAATAACACGTTATTTTGTATAAAAATCCTACATCAGGGCCATATTTATTTTTATTTTTTATATTATATTATTTCTCAGGCAACTAACAGATACTATATCAAATATTAATTTAACACGCACCCAATAATTAGTTGCCACATTCTAGATACTTACGATATTAATCGTCTCACAGATCCTGGCTGATAACACAATAAAAAACTGCGTCTACACCGGGAAGATACCTAACTAACTGAGCCACGAAGGCCAACAATAATTATAAAACATTATCAGTACTATGTTGATGCTTAGCACACCAATCCTTAGGTTTTCTTAGCATTGAGGAAATCCTATGTACGTTTTACAAATTCGGTCCTTGGAGTTATGTTTTCCTTTAGCTACACCTTATATATGTCACAAAGGAACTAACATAATCATCAATAATTTAAATCATGTAAACATGTAGGTACCCAATCATGCCATGTCACAGTTTATTCATAGATTTAAAAATTGTGATTTCAACAGATAGCCTTTGTATCTCTGTTTTATTTTTAATCAGTTATCCATCTATGTAAGATCATATGAAACCTTAAAATACGATCGATTGACATATTCATTCAATTTACGATGCACGTGAAAAACTGATTGGTGCCTTATTTACAGTTCACCGAATACAAAAAAGGTTTGGTTTCTTTACTTGTATTTTTTTTATCATAAAAAAATATTCTATTGTTTTATTTATGGCAGCTTTGTTGACACATAATTATAATAATTAATGATAACAAGTTAACAAAAAAATTATAGCTTGGGATAATTATGCTTGAGAGTAAATTAATCGTTATGACGTCATCGAAAACTTTATCAAACACAAACCACGATAGATGATAATGATAATTGTGACATTATATAACATTGGGAACGAAAATAGAACAAAAAGAAACGATAATATTCTCTTCACGTGTAATTAATTTAATAGTCGTAATTAAAATTGGAACGAAACCGTATAATAACAATAAAACTAGGAAAAAAATGAAAATAGATCAAATACAAAACAAAAAAAACTCCATTACCTTTTAAATTATGGTCGTATCATTTATGATCGTTTTTTTATTTAATATATTATGTGCTGCAAAAAAATATAGCAAGATGATATAATATGACAAGGTCGTAGTTTTGGCCAACACTAAACTCTCCACTATATATTAGTGTACATTTTTTTTTAAATGTACATTTGTACATTTTTTTTTTATGGTTTATGATAGAGAAAATTATAATGATATTCAAATGTGATTGATTACGTTTTATGGGTGGAAAAAGTTCTAAGCTATAATAATCAGCGAAACACCAACGTTAACAAGACTATGTACGAGTATTATCTATCAAGATAATAAAAATTTGACAACCTTTAATTATGCTTACCCCAAGATGAAGCTGGTGAAATCTTTTTTAAAAAAAATGGCATGATCGAGTAAAAGATTCAATAAGTTGTGTAAAAATGTGCATAAGACGATGATATAGCTGCCAGAATAATAAAAATATCATCATCATCATTGGCTCCACAGCCCAATGCGGGCCTTGGCCTCCTCCAGCATTCCTCACCATCTTCCTCCATCCTGACATGCTCCCCTCCAGTCCCTTACACCAACAGCCTCCACATCCCGTTCCACGACATCCATCCATTGGAGCTTGGGTCTACCAACGTTTCGTCTACCTATAATAAAAATATGGCGTTCATTTATTATTGATTGAGTATAATGACATTATTATATTACCTTTGTATAATTCAATATTATCTTGATATGGATAACTAAGTAAATTCAAAGTGTGGGTGTTTTGTTGATTTCATTCACGTTTTCACAACAAAAAATCTTTAGCTACAAGAATACATCACTTATTTTCTCGCGAAAAAAACTTTAAAAATTCTCTATAAGGATTTACAGAACCTCACGTACAAGGTAAGGAAAAGTATATCAAATAAAGCCGTGTACATTATTTACACCAATAAGGCAGTGTAAAAGTTTTCTTAAGTGGTAAATAGGTATACTTGAAACTGTTGCCCACCGTGAATATTTACATTTTTATACTTAAGATAAATTTAATATTTATTTTGTCTAATTTATAATTCAGCCCTTGTCGTTTGTCCCGGTTGAAGGAAACTTTACATGTTTGTTGAACTTCCACCGCCAAATACACAAGTTTGTGAATTTATTTTAAAAGCATGGAAATTTACTGCGAAATAAATGGCGGCCTGGTGACGTAACAAAAATAAATGTACCTAATCGAGATTTTTCTCTAAACACTTTCCCAGGAATGGATGTATCACGCGGTCACCGAAGCGGTTACGAAGTAAGAACAAACAAGTGTTAAATAACAACCTTTTTAAAGAGCTCTAGAGATAAATCCCTGCTGTACGGGAAGAGCACATCTGTTTAACTCAAGGTGAAACTGGAAAACGCCGCTCTCATAATATAACCAAACAAAATATAGGTATTTTGTAAAATTTGAGATCATTATTAGACAAGTCCATTATTGTTTTAATTTCTTTAGAATTACAATCAATTATTGATACAAAAGCTTTAAATTATGGTCTAATTGTTTATTTCATTTTATTTTGTTTAGAAATACAACAGCTTATTTTATACAATGATAACATTTTGTTTATAGTTTAAAAAAGATATTGATCATTTGAAGTTGTAAACAGAATTTTTAATAAAGTGCTTGAACATGTTGATTTATCTCGATAACAGTTTTATTTTTTTCAAATTGCCGTCCAGCAAAAAAACTCGCTAAAAATGCTGTTTCTGTTTTATTTTCTTATATTTTTAAGAAAAATTATTTAGATGCTTTCAATGCATAAAATACCTTATTTTAAAAAACGACTTTTTTTTTATTTTATTAATTTTATTTACATATTTCAATACAGTACATTTCATAAAAGTATACATAGTAAAAATATTGAAAATTTAATATCTCACTATGCTGAATGCCTTTTCTGAGGTAGTAATCTTAAAGCATTTTTAAAAATGTTAAATATTGAGTGTATATTATTACTACGTAAATGTTTTTATGCTGGATTTGTAAGATAATTTAGGTGTTCAATATATATGTGTGACTGGCTGCCTTACTAAAAAATATATATATATATATATATATATATATGTGTGCAAATTTAACTTAAAATGTGTGTTTGTGCTGTTTCCAATCCCTGTCTGCCCATATTCATAAGCCAAAGTGTTACCAAACGCTTGAAGTGGTTGTGCGTG
The DNA here is from genome assembly GCA_963576475.1 of Molanna angustata. Taxonomy (NCBI): domain Eukaryota; kingdom Metazoa; phylum Arthropoda; class Insecta; order Trichoptera; family Molannidae; genus Molanna; species Molanna angustata. The sequence goes on along the minus strand of OY754969.1, from coordinate 20,978,398 downwards.
GAGGAGGGTAGTGTATCGTTATTAATACTACATACTTATTTTTAGGTAAGTAATAAAGCAACCGGTTTGCTTAGAGTTTTCCTCAAAATATTTTGTAACATCACCCATAGTGCTTACGGCGTTCCTTTTACACCTTAGAATCAGTGTATTCGTATTGTCGATTGTATTGGACCACGTGTGTTGTGTGCGTGGGGTGAAATCTACAGCGGACTCAGTTAAGGCTCATCTGAGAGTCAGGAAGGGGGCGTGTGTGGTGGGTGTTGCGCGGCGGGATGCTGGGTGGGTGACAAACAGAAAGAAGAGACGTGTTAAAGATTCTAATCTCGTAAAGTACCCGCGGCCTCACAACGAACCGACCGACGCCGACTGAGTTATAGTCGGGTGCATTTCCACACGACAACGGACCTAATGAAACTTTCAGGGGCCTGTGTAGAAATGTTAATTTGATAAATCTACTCACCGCTGGTCTCGGCCCGAGACATATTTACCTTCATTACACTTTGCTACGTTTCCTCGTCCAAATTATTTGATGCATCGTCGGCCTCCGTACTGAGGAGACACGTTTCACTCATAAATTGAATTATGAATCATAATCTCTGTTTTTTCTGTTGTTGTTGTAAATTCCGTTTGCGGTATGATAATTTATGAGACTAATTATATTTAATTCATACATTATCAAATTTACAACTTCAAAAGGAAAAACAAGAACATTCAAGTCTCTCCAGAATCTTCATTTACTCATTTTTTATTTATTTACCCACATATAATTTTATCCTTGTGTATATTTTCTTAGAAAAGTAGTAGCTCTTATCAAACCAGACCGAAAATATATTACATTGACTTTATAAAAGACTTATAGTACCTATGAAGATTTATAAACGCATGAATTTTATATTTGGGATTAAATGAGATTTAGATAATGAGAGAAAAATATGTGAGTTACTTAAAAAAAGAGTCAATTTCACAAAGCAGCAAGGCTACTTATGAAATTGATTAAAATAAGTTTAAGATCAAGGGGGCAAGTCTGGTCCAACCAGCGAAATCAAAACCCGCACGATTACCCATATCATAATATCTTAAGATGTCTCCATATTATGATGATTATATCCATGATATGGGTAATCACGAGGGCTTTGATTTCGCCGGTTGGATCAGACTTGCTCCCCAGCTTCAGTCTTCAGAAGTCATTGAGAATAAAATTAATTGAATAATCATATTATTTTTTACAAAAATCAATAAAAATATCGTACTAAATATTGAGCTTAAAAAAATTAAGGATTCAATGAAGTGTAAGATTAAGATTTTATTATGATCGAGTAGGTTCTGATTTATACATTTTTAAGATTAAGGCAAGATCAAGAATGTGTCATGAGTAGCCCCCCTGACCACTGACCATGTACATAAATGCTTAAGTTCTCTATAGTATATGTTTATACCTACTCGTTATGGAAGAAAACGTATTAGGTATGTGCTTTACTTTTTTTTTAATAAAATTATTAATTCAATTTCAAAATCATTATCTTTCATTGTGTCAATGTATTATATTGAAGATTTAATATTATTAAGTGATTCATAAATATTATCATATTTTCGAACTGGTTGTACTTATATTTCAGTACATGAGTAATTTGACTTAATGTTTTTTTAATGATGACTCCATTTGTTGCTTAATGTAATTAAAATGTGAATTTTGGTTTTTTGTTAAACATTACTACAATACACAAGAAATAAATCACAAAATGAAGAGAATTGGGTAATCAAATCATTACTTTTATTTTATTGCTGATATAACAAGATGATATTTTATTTCCCTTTCATTTGACCTTTCTGCAAAGCCATAATTTTGAACTTATCTCTCAGTCTACATCTGAGATAAGGAATAAAGGTACGCTTTCAAAATGGTTTAAATTTTGTTCAAGCATTTAACAACTCGCTTGGATTTTCGGTAAAATGCTAACCCATTACATAAAGTGAAGAATCTGTACTTTTCATTCTTGCATTTAATTTTTCCGACAGGTAATGCTGATCTTTTTTTACTCATTTTAATGGAGATTGTAGAAAATTATGCTTAATTCGCCAAAGTTATTTTACCATGACTACCAAATGATGTATTTTAAAAGTGAGGATCATATTATGATGTTGATAATTTGTTTTTTTTTATAATATAAAATGACATTCTTTAGGTGGAAATACAAATGCAAAACTCAAAAATTTCAAATGATTTATATAATTTTTTAAGTTTTTGAATAAAGTTTGTTGTTTGATATTTATAAATTTCAGTTTCTTTACTCTAAAAATATGAAAAAAAAATAAAGTATCTTTTCTACATCAAAAACTCCAAAAGAAATTTTTTTTCGATTGCTAACTTACAAACTTTCTAACTTATGTCAAAGTTTGCATTTACGTAGCGATCAAGACACGGGAGTAGAAGGATGCGTCTCTTCTCTCTTGAGCGGTGACCCCAAGCGAGTAGTTACGTCACTTTTATGAAAGAGATGAGTTGCTTTTTTTCGGGTATTATTTCTTAATTTTTTATTGTAATTAGTTCAGTGTATAATGTCATGTTAGAAATATATAAAACAAAGTTATCCAAACATTACATGGTATCGAGAACTTGTATTTTTTTTTAGAATCAGCCATGTACCAATACATAGATAAGTTGCCAATACAGACAACTTACGTACTTATGTGAAGCGTCATATCTTGCGGCAATTATCTGTTTAAGTTGTTCAAAATAACCAGAGAAGACGACTTGAAGTCAATGCAACTCCTAAAATTGTAAAAAATCGTCTTATGGAAGTGCATGACCTAGACAATCGCGTTCCACCAACCACAACAAAACGTGGGCGTTGCAACAACTGTCTGCGGAAAAGTGATCAAAAAGTGGCATCAAGATGCAAAAAATGCGCAATATTTGTGTACAATGATCACTCAATGATATATTTTCAACAATGTGATAACAATGAGTCAGATGAGAAATTTTCAAAATTGAACTCACAATAAGTACCTACCAAATGTAAATTTTTGCTAGTTATTTTACTTTAGTTTGTTTTTTGTCTAATAAGATATTATTAATTCATGTTGTTTTTTTTTTTTTTTGTTTAAGGCAATTCACCCTGTAAAGAGTGCTATGTGCCAATTATTTCATGTCAGAGGAGAGAAGTTAATTTTTTTATAAATTTATGTCATTCAATGAAAGGAATTTTGAAATAACGGACAGTACACGTGAATTATTAAGAGACAAAAGATGTTGGATATTAAGTGGAGATTGGTGAGTGATTTTAATTAATTGTTTGTATATATTTTTGAAGGCGGAATTATTTTTACAGTTAAAAAATACATGATCAATTGTCTCATCCTCATCACCACACTGGCAAAGTGGGCTATTTAGAACTCTAATTCTATACAGATGGGAGGCAATTGAACAATGGCCAATTCTCATGTTGTTTCTTGAAAATATTACAGTTCAAATAATAATAAAATATTTTAATTTATATATTTATTTGATATATATTAAAAATACTTCCTACAATTTAGGGTCACCTGAGGCTCCGTGCGAGTAGTTATGTAATTTTCTTCGTGCGAGTAATTAAGGTTAAACAAATACATTGCATTTTTTAATACTTCTTATATTCCGCCATCATAATCTTTTAACATAAAAGTAAGATTTTTAACTGTACATATGTACATCTGCTTGAAAAGTTTCAAGAAAGTATGTATGTTATTTTATTTTAAGAGACTTTAATTTTCCATACTTACATACATGTGTGAAATTAGTGATCTAATAGGATGTATGTATTGATGGCTTAAATAAGTACAGAAATACTTAAATATAATATTTTAAGGTTGTGTAGGTGTTCGCTCTATTATCGATATAAGAAACACTAATTTATTTCTTACCAATTTTAAAATTTGCATGTAAAAACAATGTTCTTTCCCTACTGCCTTCTTTGTAGAACGAAAGTTTACACCACGAAAGGAAATATTGCACAAATAAAATTGTACCTTCATAAATAAACTGTAACTGCTTGAAACTTTTGTATCGGCTAATGGAGAAAATTTAATTTATAAATATAAGCGGTTAAAGTTAAAGCATTTTCTCCATTAAGCACGTCCATGCATTCGTCATTGCACATCTTGATCATTGTACATATGCATTAATCATTGTACTCATTGATTTAATAACAAAACTCATTGATTCATCTCACTTATTGATTTAACTCATCTCACTCATTGATTTAATAACAAAACATGATGAAATTTTCTTTGTTATAATCAAAACCGTTGCCATATTTCGTGATATTTAAAGTATTTTATTTCGTTTTAATAATACGAAACAATGAACTGTATAATGTAAAGTACATAATTATTGACTTTTTTTTATCACGAATAAAAATTTACAACTTTTTACAACTACTTTGCATAAGGATTTACGCCGTATCGCACATAGTTGAAAAGTGAAATATTATCTATGTACCTCGTATTTTCTTCGTATTTGCTGTACCGTATGCGGTACCTACAAGATATGTCAAACTCTTTTGTGTATTTATGACCCATATTCCAAGATATATTATTTTACAGAACAAAGTATATTTTAAGTTTCCTCTAAATAAATTATTTACTATGAAACTTGGCACACTTTTGTTTATATAAATTTTGGAAATGTTTTGAAAAGTCAAAGTACAAACTCAATAATATTACAAAGATCAAATACAAACGCCTTATTTTTAACTATAAGTAATTCCATTCCATTACCTATTTTAATATACAATTATGATACTGTTTACTCTGTTAAAGCGTCTTAAATGTTTTAGTAATATTTGGCATCGAATACACAAACGATATCAATATACTTATACCTTTTCCTTTTCTTAATCCTTTTTTTATTTGGCCTAATTACCGGCTAAAATGGTGATCGATAACACCATTTTTTATCGAAAGTATTACATCAATAATATAGGTAACGTAAAAATAGTGGTATTTTTGTTTGCATCGTGAGTTTGTTCGTGTTATTGGCGTTTAATACCGCGGTTCTACAGATCGGAAGTGGTCATGTATTGAGAGAGAAAGGGAGAACTAGAGGGAGAGGGAGAGAGAGAGAAAATGGGAAAATTGGTATTACTATTGCCCAAATATACCTATAGGTAGCTATAATATCTATAGGTATATTTGGGCAATAGCAATAAACGCGAATCGGCGAGAAATTGCCAAACGATGAAATATACGTCACTGACATACCGCACAATGATTATATACCCACCTACATACATACATACCTACATACATTCCTCATATAAAGGCTGCTTTCTCTGTGGTATGATTACGACAATTTATTTTTACGCCACTTACTCGTAAATTAGGTACTCAATATAAAATTATAATTATGCATTCACCCCATGACCCTCCAGGAAGTGCGAGAATTACAGGGGCATCAAGCTTATGTCCCACACTAGTACGAACGAATTTTATACACAAAAAATAGGAGTTTGGTGGAGGCTCAAGACAATGATCTTGTGTCGGGAAAATGTACTCTGGAAGCAATGCAAACATTTAGATTTAATATGGCCGAGAAATAACACGATGCCAAAAAAGACCTGCATATGATGTACATAGATCTCGATAAGGCTTTTGACAGGGATCCTAGAAGCCTGATATGTGTGGCACTTAGAGCCTAAAGTGTAACAGAAAAGTATGTGCTTGGTACACAAGATATGTATGAAAACGTGAAAACGCAAATGACGTACAATTCAGGAACTTCACCAGATTTTCCGATAAAGTTAGAAATACACCGAGGATCAGTTCTCTATTAAAGCGTATCTTATTACTGCTTATCCCATTACTGTTTATCTTAATCATAGACTACTTAACCAACCAGGTAATAAATTCAGCAAACAACCTTCAAAAGTTCCTACTATTTGCACATGGCAGTACTATCACGTGAAAATCATGACGACACATGCAAAATAGTCTGTAAATGTGGAGAAGGATCATGAATGACAATGGCTTAAGACTCAGCAGAAAGAAAACAAAGTATTTGTACCTACCGATTAAAAATGAAAATGATGCCACTCCCAAATTGTAAATGGATGGAGAGACATTTCTTCAAATATCTTGGGTCACTCATCCATCAAAATGTAGAAGTGCAACACATGAAAAACAGAATATGAATGTGGGATGGATGAGGTTAAGATCAATATCAGGAGTCCTATACGATCCATAAATTCCAGCAAAGTTGAAATGTAAAATGTTCCAGACAATTATCAGACCGGCACTCCTTTATGGTTCCGAATAATGGACAATATATAACTCTTAATCAAGGCAACTGAAAACTGCTGAAATTCTTATGCTAAGATGGACAGCTGGTATGTCCTTTTGGGACAAAATAAAAAGTTCTCGCATTCGTAAAAGCCAATGCGTTTCTAATATACAATGTAAGATTTAAGAAAGATACAGTTGAGATGAGAACGCAGACCGCCAGACCACATGGTAAACCACGCAATCTCCATGGATCTTCCTCAGAGAAAGACCAAAGAATTCCTGGATCGTGCAAAGACGTTACCAACTGCAGAGATATGGCTGACCCCAACAGTCGGCACATACAATGAGTTGGGTTATAGCAAGGCAGAAGCAGATTCACCCCATGGCCCTTTACGAGCAGGAAGAAAATACCAAATGCGTCACAACCATACATAAATCCTCACAATACTAAGCATTAAAAATTAGCTACCTATATGAAAATAATAATTTGACTTACGGCGTTTCAATTATTCAAACAAAATAAGTCTCGCCTGCAGATGTTTTGAGATATGAATACAATTCACTGTATTTAACATAATGGGAACATAGTTTTATTTTGTAATATAAAAACAATTTTTCGATTATTTAATAGTACTTCGAGCTGTGGCGCGGGTGAAGAATGTTGCTCAAACAATAGATTATAAAAGTCTTGTGTAAAACGAACTACAGATAATACTGTCGTCAATCTGCTAACGACGAATTGAACACGATTTCTAAAATATCCCTGATAGTCTTGAGAAGTTCATAGTCACTAGAAACGTGGAGTGTTGAAGATCCAGAAGACACTCACTGACCTGATGCAATGCTCTTGCAAATTCCAATACAATGTTTTTAATTACCTACCGAAATCCTTTGATCTTCATAATACCGTATTGTATGGAGGCATACCATTCGTCAAATGATTGAATGTAGCTGTCATCTTTAATATTGATTCTAATGAAGAATATATGTTATGTCATAAATATAAATAATATTTTCTTATACTTTGTTGAGCACACCCTTTAGATAAACAGTCAAAATCCAATACCAAGAGTAGAAATATCGCAACAGCTGGTCCAGTACAAATGTTGGACATCTAAATTAGCTTTCATCTGTAGTAGCAATGTTTTTGCAACGATTTTACCAGATTAATCTTTTTGTTATAACTTTTACACCAACACATTATTTCAAGCACGTTTTTATTGTTGATCTTTTAATAATAACAATGAATATAATCTTGATTCTTTATACTGAACATTAGCAGAGAATTTTATTTAATTTAATATTACTTCTCGGGCAACTAAGAGATACAATGTCAAATATTAATTTATCACGCACCCAATAACAAATTGCCACTTTCTGGGGACTGTATCGCCTCACAGATCGTGCCTGAAAACACAATTAAAAACCGTGTCTCCACCGGAAATTAACCCAAGACCTTTGGATCAGTAGCCAGATACCTAACCAATTGAGCCATGGAGGTCGGGAATGTCAAAAAAATATTAAAACTAAATTTTAATGTTAATATATTATGGTATCTGAATTTAAATTCTAATATTGATTTTCAGAAATTCCGTCTGATTACCACACTACCTACATACATTTCATCACGGCATATCTCACAATGTGAGGAAACCAGCGACAGGTGAGCGTATGTGCATTACCTAATAAAAGGAAGCATGACATACGTAACAACCGTTTAGGTCCATTTTATAGGATGACTATCAATGTGGTATAATAATAATCATTTATGCTGTATTATAAATCTTTCAGAAGCTATCTTAGTGCTAACCTTGACTTATGCAAGTGAAACCTGGACTTGGCAGAAGTCGCACGAAAGCAAAATAAATGCAGTTGAAATGAGATCGCTAAGAAGAATCTGTAATTGAATAATGTTTGGCAGGGTCAGAAATGAGGACACGAGGAAAGAATGTAACATGAAGAGAATGAAAGTGAACACATTGAGATGGTTTGGCCATATGGGGAGAATGAATAAGGAACGCCTGACGAAGAAAATATACATTGCGGACAGGAATAGAATGAGAGGTCGTGGCCACCCAAGAAACGTATGGCTCGTCGTTGACGAGGCGATGAGTGTTTTTAAAGATAAAAAATATGTGGCGTCGTTTTTCTCTTTAAGGGGCATGGCGTGATGGTATGTATGTATTAAAAACTTTCATTTTCCCAATATATACTAAAAAACATTATAAATGAAATCGTTTAATAGAGAATTTGACCATTATGTATACAAATAATTGTCATAGTAAAAACATAAGTTACCACTCAGGTCATGTCTTTGGCAATCACTGAAAGAAATGAATTAAAGATTGTTATTCTTCGCACGGTACGTGTTTTGTACATATCTTCGTCAGATCTCCAGTGGTGGTATAGCGAGGATTCGCTGGCTCAGAGTTTTATTTACTAATTTGATTTTTTATACACTGCAGTTCTATAATTATGGACACCTCGTATATAAGCCAAAAGCAAATAATGCACTTTCATTTAATTGGCTGGCAGATCCTAAGGCAGAGAGCAATCTTCTCCTGCAGTGATATCGGGCGTTTTTGATGATGATGAAGCGGTGTAGATGGCGAATATTATGCGGTGAAGGTAGCGGTTAGAAAATAAGCGGGTTTTATCAATTTAGCGGTGGTCACAATGACGCGAACAAATATAGATGCGCACTCTGGAAATGAGTGGGAAGACTGGCTTTTTTGGTGTTACCAACTCACACGCGCGAATATTGGTGATACATTGTAGGTAGGCGGATTATTTTTGATGTTGTTAGGAATCCCGGAAGAAGCCTCTTGATTGCCAATGGCTACTGGCTTAGCGCATTACTTCTTCCGGCAATACACAAAGGCACCGCAATTCATCTAATGCAGTGCATTTTATTTTATTTTAATAACAATTAAAGGGCGCGAACAAGTGATGTACAATGTGCTTTCTTATATTTTGGTACTTGCATTCTCTAAAAGGTGCATTACAATACCATATAGATTATAGTTGAATTAGAAATATGTTTATTAATTTAACTTTACCATAAAATAGAAAATAAATTATTCCAGTTAATTACGTTAAGTTCTAAAAAGAACAAAATGAAATAATACTTGCTTTTTTCTAATAAATAAGAGACATCAATTTTCGTATTGCTTCTTGGTTAACTAACAGGTCAATATTAATATAACACGCACCCAATAAGAAGTTGCCACATTCTTGCCTCATTTATATTCTCACGGATAATTAAGACTAAAAGCACAATTAACTCCACCGAGAATCGAACCCGGAGCCTTTGGCTCTGTAGACAAATATCTAACATCAGCCACGAATTCCAACAATTATCAATAAAAAACTAAGTTTTATAAAAAGTATTTCAAACACATACCCTTTCATCATAAAAGCCAAAAATAGGTACCTATCTCCATTTTATATCAGAGATAATATGCTGTGCTGATATCATTAATATACTATGCTGATAATATTAAGTTTATGCTGTGTCATCTAATATTTTGTTTTACAAAGGGCTTTAAGTTGTGAATGTCTCAATAAATAAATAAATATTTAAATCGAAATCAAACTTTTTGGAATCGGTAACAAAACGTCACAAAATTGATATTTTTTAAAAAAATTTCACTCCACTCCACTGGATATATTGAAGTTTGTAGTAGGTAGGTAGGTACTGACCCATCGTTTGGTAAGATTCCATAGAAGAGTGTCGAGCTTTACTTCTCATCTGCGGCCAAGATCGTGACAGGAATGTTGCTTCAGTTAAATAGAGGAAACTGTGTGCTATAACTGGAGCTGCAGCATCCTGGGGGTAGACATGCTTTCCATTTTCACATTAAATGCAAATTTGCTATACATCATGTACTTGCAGCATCCACTGCAAGATTTAAGTCAACAGTCTTCGCTTTTATCATGTAGCGTTCTATTTACTTGATGAACGAATAATTGAGTTCAAAAATTACCATGTCATTGAGCATATTTCAATAAAGTGTAGGTCCTTACAAACTTTTGCAATTAAGTAGGTTATTCATGAAAGTGGTTCAAAAATATTTTCATTAATGTAAATTTACCGAACAATAAATTCATTTATTAAAAAACTGTATTTCGACAATAAGGCAATCATGGTTTCACTGGAATCACAAATCCAGGCCCACGAGCACAAGCGACTAGAGTACCAATCAGAATAGGCGAGCCACATGGGCTTGTGACCATGTATAGTTGTCTTCAAATATTTTAGGCGATTTGTATGTATACCAACGAAGCAAAAATACACAAATTTGCGCTCTGCGTAAGATGTTTGGCGAAAACCATATGCAGGATTAAGGGGCCCCTTTATGACTCGAGTCACGCTCACCACTCACATTGTCATTCTTATATTCTTCGATTCAGTAATTTCAAAAATGAAAGAAAAATGTTTTTTTAGGAAGTGAAAATTATATATGATTCATAAACTTCTCATGATATAATACAAAAAGTATACAGATACAATTTTAATGTTATTAAGAGCAACTGTCAGAAATAGTTGCTAAACACTGTCAATAAACTTTTCATAAACTATTTAATTCAAATCATTTACTATGCAAAAAGGTTTTATGCTACATAAAATATTTGATATTCATACTTACATGTGTTAGAATTTCGCTCCTTACGACCTAACCTTTTGACTGCACCGGTACCTATATATTGCCATTATTGATTTAAGTGTTCTTCGCGTGTAACCTCATAAGGCAAAGAAGGCGAGAACTTTTCCCAGGGGAACTTTGACGCAACATTTAATGCTAGAATCTCATCAGGAGAAATCTCACAACGTACAAAGGGTGCATTCCTTATTCATTCCACTGAGAAATGTTTCATTTCTTCCTTTCATATATATTTTATTATATGAGATATGTGTATCTCTGTTCATAATATTTTACTATCCATTTCACTTTTATCTTTGTGGTGTGTGGTAAGTGACACGTGTATAGTAGGTACTGAAGCCTAATGCTATATTATACATGTAACAAAATGATTTAATAACTATACATAGTCAATTTTTACGTGCCTTTTCAAAACGGAAGTATTTTTATTCTAATCGATGTTGCAATGTTATTATTTTACCTATGCCATCTTTTCGTCGTGTGTTTGTTCAATTTTGGTGTTGTAAGTTTATTGACTCTTCTTTTTCAAATCATATTTATTTTCTTTAACAAAATATTTATTTAAAATTTAAATAAATTGATTCGACAAAGTACAAAATTATCCTACAATATATTCAAATCAACTGTCGTTCAAAAGGTGATTTTTAAATCAATTCATAATACGTTGATATGTTATAAAAATATAAAAATACTTGGTTAATGTTCTATTATATTTATTGGATTATTGACGCGTTTCGTGCAAAGCACATCGTCAGAATAATGTTCTACAATTCATAATATAATATATCAATCGTTAAAAATATTTTCAGAATATGTATTTTGAATACTGGCAATATTGCTTTCGATGTCAATATGTCAGTAAAACCAAATGTTTACAGTCACGTATATTTTTTTATTTATTTCTTGTTATTTTTGAACAATTGATTTCTTTGTGTATTTTTTTATTATTTTATTTACTAATAGAAAGACTCTAGTAAGTTAAGGATTATTGATCGAATGTGCATTCGTTAAATATTCTGTCTATAAATACTTACTGCGGAAACAAATCTAGAGAAATTGAAATGCTATTTCTGCATTTCACTGAAAAAATATGGTATTATGTATTCAGTTTGATTTACTGGTATCGAAAATCAAATTACACTTTAATGAATGGCCTGATAAAAACCACATTCATATTCCAAAATAATAATAGCCGGGATGGTTTGATCCAAAGGTATGTGGTTATAAAACCGCATTCATTTTCGGAATTATGTACTATGTATATTTAGATTATTTATGAATAAAATTATTTATACTGAACAATCAATGCAATTATTAATGAACATAAAATATTGTTGCGTTATCTTAATTTACTATTCCAAAATTCATAACGATATAATATATATATTTCAAATGTTTGTTTCATGCATACACCGTAAAGTCATGTTGTCAAAAAAACATGGATTCAGGTGTATTCAAAGATTTCAGGTCAAATATTTTTATTAGTGAAAAGTAACCAATGTTTTTATCTCTCCAATGTCTAATCCGATTTTTTTTTTTAATTTTATTCTATGTACAATAAATTACAAGTTTCTTAGAATTTCAAATACTTCAACGTTATAAAAACACATCAATATACGAGTAAATGAAAACCTTATTACCTACCTAATATTAGTATGAAGTGTTGCATTGTTTGTAAAATATAAAACCTAAGTAAAATAAAGTCTATTGTCTAAATTAATGAAAATTCTACTACTATTTAACTAGTTGCATGTAACACATGAGATCCAACTGTCGATAGCGATAGTATGTATAGTTGAATAAGAATCAAACTTTAAACCCATAAATCAAAATTATTGAAAATTTTAACACATGTTGGTATGTATGTCAAGATAGGACAGTATGGAGGTCAGTCCTCTTTTCCTAACCGGAATATGAAAACAACATGAAAGTTCTGTGCGTATGTTTGGAGATTACATAAGTATCAAACTATTAATTCTTCTTACATATTGTGTATAGGCGACTGCCATACAAATTGTATGAAACGATGTCGTCACTAAATTCAATTTTTATAAAAATTGTTAAAATAAAATTGAGATTTACTTCTACAATATTAATATTTTTTATATAAAATTAAATTATCTAGTTGGGATGTTTCGGCTTTTTTCGATATATTTAAAAAAAATGGAAATATAGGCAGTTAAACTCATAAATTTATCATAAAAAAAATATTTTTCTTAATAAAAAATGTTTGAGAAACTCTGGAATTTTTTTGATAAACTTATTTGAGACTTTGTATTTGTCTATGTTTATACCAATTTTCAACATTCTAGCTTTTATGGTTTCTGAGATATATGGAAATATAAACCAAAATTTCAAAAGTTGATAACCCCTGACTGAAACAAAAATTCACAATTCTGAGTATAAAAGTTTTGTAGGCCTAAAACTGTTTATATATTCTGAAAATTTGGGCTCTGTAAATAGAGTGGATCAAAATTTATAAGAGGGGGGGGGGGACAGACTTACAGACACACACACAGACACACAAAACTCACATAAAATGTTCTACTCCGAATTCTGAGTAAATCCATGTTCTGGAACATATATGCTGCGAGGCCTCTAGTTGGTGTTATTAGCATGCAAAAAGTCCACTACGCCATACAAAATGTTCCTTCGTACACGCATCTTGGCTTAATAATGTCGATGCATTCAGAGAATTGAATTCTCATGAACGAATCGACAGTTGGATAACTTGTAAAGCATTGTCACATTTTTTTGGGGAAATATATTTTCTTGTAAACTTGAATATAGATAATATGAAGCTTCTTTATTTGTTTCGTCCAAAGTTCTATCTGTAATCGATCAATCTATCATTATCAAACATTTTTTATTTAGAAAAATATTATTTTCTTTTGATAAATTTATGAGTTTAACTGCCTATATTTCCATTTTTTTTTAAATATCGAAAAAAGCCGAAACACCCCAACTAGATAATTTAATTTTCTATAAAAAATATAAACATTGTATTAGCACATCTCAAACTTTTTTTAACAATTTTATAAAAATTGAATTTAGTGACGACATTGCTTCAAACAATTTGTATGACAGTCGCCTATACACAATATGTAAGAAGACTTAATAGTTTGATAGGTACTTAATCTCCAAACATACATACAGAACCATCATGCTGTTTTCATATTCCGGGTAGGAAAACAGGACTGACCTATCTTGACATACATACCAACATGTGTTAAAATATTCAATAATTTGTATTTATGGGTTTATAGTTTGATTCTTATTCTTCAACTATACATACTTTTGCTATCGACAGTTGGATCTCATGTATTACATGCAACTAGTTTTATTGAAACCAAATTTTCACATGATGCAAAGGTATTTATTTATTTGACTTTGGTTGATTCCAAGTCTTTGATACAATATTGTACGTTTATTATACCTACAAATAGGTAACGTATGTAAGTACAATAATTATGCAGATATATATTTCGCAATTGAATATTTATTATTTGAACCATTATCACGCAACCTTCTTTCCCTTATAACTCATATCTGAATCATGAATGTTTTGTAACGGCTGTTTTTATTTTTAATTTCTCTAAAAAATATCGTTATTGACATGAAACCGCAAATTACTGTTGAGTAAATTTGATTTCAACTATAAAACTTCCGTGATTTTTATACTTTTCACTTGTATGCTATGATGGAATTTTTTTTTATTTCCAGCGTGTATTTTATCATTATATATTTTTACTTTAAGTAGGTATTAAACACTTTAACGTTTTTTTTCAGATGATTTACATTTTGTAATATTTGCACCATTATTATTGAAAATTTTATTTTATACTGTTTGTAAGGTGTTTAATTCTTTTTTGTCTATTTTTATCTGAATCATTTTCTGAATTTATATTTTTGTCTGTTTCTATATTTTTATCTGTGTCTATATAATTATTTGTCTCTATAATTTTATCTGTGTCTTTATAATTATCTGTCTCTATATTTTTATCTGCGTTTATATAATTATCTGTTTCTATATTTTTATCTTTGTGATTTTTTAGTTTTTTTTTAGTTTAAGGCAATTCACCCTGTGAAGAGTGCTATGTGCCAATTATTTCATGTCAGAGGAGAAAAGTTAATTTTATTATAAATTTATGTCATTCAATGAAAGGAATTTTGAAATAACGGACAGTACACGTGAATTATTAAGAGACCAAAGATTTTGGATATTAAGTGGAGATTGGTGAGTGATTTTAATTAATTGTTTGTATATATTTTTGAAGGCGGAATTATTTTTACAGCTAAAAAAATACATGATCAACTGTCTCATCTTTGTAATTATTTTTGGTTTTGTAACAAGTAAATGGCTTACATATGCCGTTTATTGTGTAAATAAATATGTGTACTTTTTATAGTTTCCTTTTTTGATCAAATTAAGATTGATTATTATTATAGTACTAGTGAACACCCGGCAAACTTCGTATTGCCTGTATAATTAAAAATTGTCCTCCATAACCACCCGTCGCTTCAGACTCTTCAATACCTCCCATCCCTTCAGTACTTCCCGTCCCTTCAGTACCTTCCGTCCCTTCAGTACCTCCCTCAGTTACTCCCGTTCCTTCAGTTACTCCCGTCCCTTCAGTTAGTCCCGTCCCTTCAGTTACTCCCGTCCCTTCAGTTACTCCCGTTCCTTCAGTTACTCCCGTCCCTTCAGTTAGTCCCGTCCCTTCAGTTACCCCCGTCCCTTCAGTTACTCCCGTCCCTTCAGTACCTTCCGTCCCTTCAGTTACTCCCGTCCCTTCAGTTACTCCCGTCCCTTCAGTTACTCCCGTCCCTTCAGTTACTCCCGTCCCGACAGTTACTCCCGTCCCTTCAGTTACTCCCGTCCCTTCAGTTACTCCCGTCCCTTCAGTTACTCCCGTCCCTTCACTTACTCCCGTCCCTTCAGTTACTCCCGTCCCTTCAGTTACTCCCGTCCCTTCAGTTACTCCCGTCCCTTCAGTTACTCCCGTCCCTTCAGTTACTCCAGTCCCTTCAGTTACTCCCGTCCCTTCAGTTACTCCCGTCCCTTCAGTTACTCCCGTCCCTTCAGTTACTCCCGTCCCTTCAGTTACTCCCGTCCCTTCATTACCTCCCGTCCCTTCATTACCTCCCGTCCCTTCATTACCTCCCGTCCCTTCATTACCTCCCGTCCCTTCATTACCTCCCGTCCCTTCATTACCTCCCGTCCCTTGATTACCTCCCGTCCCTTCAGTAGGTCCCGGTCATACGCTCGACAATTCATCAAAGTTTCATTGAAATTGATTGAACGGTTCAAAGGATAGTCCACCTTCATCGGTAAAATGACCTGATACCCGATGAAGAAGAAGAAGAAGAATTTTTTTTTAATCCAGAAACCATCCCGGGCATACACTCGACAATTCATCAAAGTTTCATTGAAATTGAATGAACGGTTCCCAGGATAGTCCACCTTCATAGGTAAAATGACCTGATACCCGATGAAGAAGAAGAAGAAGAAAATATTTTAAAATCAGAAATCATCCCGGGCATACGATCGACAATTCACCAAAGTTTAATTGCAATCGGATGAACGGTTCCCAGGATAGTCCACCTTCATAGGTAAAATGACCTAAAACTCGATGAAGAAGAAGAAGAAGTTAAAATTTTTTGATCCAGAAACCATCCCTCGTATACTCTCGACAGTTCACCAATGTTTCATCGCAATCGGATGAGCGGTTTAGGAGCGCATTCAACACATACATAGATACATAGATACATACAAACATTCAAATTTATAATATAGACTAGTGAACACCCGGCAAACTTCGTATTGCCTGTATAATTAAAAATTGTCCTCCATAACCACCCGTCGCTTCAGACTCTACAATACCTCCCGTCCCTTCGGTACCTCCCGTCCCTTCGGTACCTCCCGTCCCTTCGGTACCTCCCGTCCCTTCGGTACCTCCCGTCCCTTCGGTTCCTCCCGTCCCTTCGGTACCTGCCATCCCTTCGGTACCTGCCGTCCCTTCGGTACCACCCGTCCCTTCGGTACCTCCCGTCCCTTCGGTACCTCCCGTCCCTTCGGTACTTCCCGTCCCTTCAATTACTCCCGTCCCTTCAATTACTCCCGTCCCTTCAATTACTCCCGTCCCTTCAATTACTCCCGTCCCTTCAATTACTCCCGTCCCTTCAATTACTCCCGTCCCTTCAATTAATCCCGTCCCTTCAATTACTCCCGTCCCTTCAATTACTCCCGTCCCTTCAGTAACCCCCGTCCCTTCATCCCGGTCATATGCTCGACAATTCATCAAAGTTTCATTGTAATCGGATGAACGGTTCCCAGGATAGTCCACCTTCATAGGTAAAATGACCTGATACCCGATTAAGAAGAAGAAGAAGAAGAAATTTTTTTTAATCCAGAAACCATCCCGGTCATACGCTCGACAATTCACCAAAGTTTCATTGCAATAGGATGAACGGTTCTCAGGATAGTCCACCTTCATCCGTAAAATGACCTAATACCCGATGAAGAAGAAGAAGAAGATTTTTTTTTAATCCAGAAACTATCCCAGTCTTACACTTGACAATTCATCAATGTTTCATTGCAATCGGATGAACGGTTCTCAGGATAGTCCACCTTCATAGGTAAAAAGACCTGATTCCCGATGAAGAAGAAGAAGAAGAAAATATTTTAAAATCAGAAATCATCCCGGGCATACGCTCGACAATTTACCAAAGTTTCATTGCAATCGGATGAACGGTTCTCAGGATAGTCCACCTTCATCGGTAAAATGACCTAAAACTCGATGAAGAAGAAGAAGAAGTTAAAATTTTTTGATCCAGAAACCATCCCTGGTATACTCTCGACAGTTCACCAATGTTTCATCGCAATCGGATGAGCGGTTTAGGAGCGCATTCAACACATACATAGATACATAGATACATACATAGATACATACATAGATACATAGATACATACAAACATTCAAATTTATAATATAGAAGATTATCATAACAAAATCATAAATTCAATTCAAGGTATATAAATGGGTTGTGGAAAGGAATTAGCGCGCTGGATTATTCTTAATTAGTAATAATAAGTGGTCGAGAATTCAAATCCTGCCACGACCGATTTTGTTCACCTATAGTACAAGCAGTTATGCTTAGTTTAGGGAATGTATGATGATCGATACGTACTTGTATCAAAAATATTTCAATTATTTAAAAAAAATATATATTATTTCCGCTTTTTCATATTTCTTTTATTTGAATTGTGAATCTAAACTACCCAGGTGCCCAATCAAACACACAAAAAATAATTAAAATTGGTCTAGCCGTTAAGGAAGAAAGTAACATACACACATACATACATAAGAATTATACATATAAAGATGAGATAATCATATTATATAAAAAAAATATTCTTTAATATAATATAATATAATTAATTACAATAGTAATTTATTCATCGACATATTGTACATATGAAAAAGAAATAAGTACCTAACAAAAGTAGTAACAAAATAATAACAAAAATATCATCTAAATTAAAAGTAAAAGTAACAACAAAATTAATCGTTATAAAAACAAAAGCAATAACAAAGTAAAATACAGTGATTTTACTACTAAGTTCCCATTTGGATATATTAATTATGTAGGTGATATGTTTTTCGGTGCGACACCTGGATGATTCATTAGTCCATTGACTGTGTCGAATCACCCAGATTTTTCGTTTCGTTGCAATACAGCTGATTCATCTGTCGTACAGCACACCCACAATGAACGTGAAGCATTATTTCTCATGATAACCACTTTTATCCACTATGCTGTACATAATCGAAGTCTTTCTATTCTAACACACTACAAAGAAGGTCCTCCGCTTCCTTCCTACCCAGATGCATTAGCTATTTGGTAAGTATCATCGGCAATTGGTGTGCGTTATTGGGTTCAATTTTTTTTTCATTTTGTGTTGTTGGTAAGTTTGTGGTACAGTTTTGGTCCAAGAAAAGTGTAGTGTTTTTAACCAAAGGTGGTTTTAACTCTTGGGGCTATTAGATTTATATTTGCTCGTGTGTATGTGTAGCATGAGTATGAAGTGACCTGTGTGCAATGAAATGTGTACCTAATTTTAATATATAAATCTGCCTATCGTCTAGTACATAATTTTTGAATTGCCAAATGAATTTTCCATGTTAAGTGCTTATCAATTTCAAGGTCAAGATAGCGTATGTTGTCAACCATGTATAGTATGTTGCATCCACAGTCTGAATTATTTTTTAAGCAAGAATGAACTATTACTTTGAAGTTTTAGTCTGGTTTTTTTCTTTCACTTATGCTAAAGCTAATACATTTAGTTTTATTGCGAATTTAATAATTATTTTCTAATAATTAATCCGTTTTGAGCGATATGATAAATTGAAATTATTTTAATTTGATTTCCTTTAGATTACTGTAAACTTTATATACTAGCAAAGACCTTATAATAATGTAGTATATACATAAGGTCTTTGTATACTAGGCACAACAATATTCAATATTTTGTTTTGTTATGTTTGTAAAATCTATGAAAATAATTTGATAAACGAAAAGATAGGTACATAATTAGCATTTTTTTTTCGTAGCTTCGATCAAGTATACAAATTTTTGGTTAAGTATAATATTATGTAGGTACTTAGGTATGTGTTTTATGTAGGTTTACATATACAAGATACGTGTTCAAAAATGGAATTATTAATATCATGCATCTTAGAAAATAGATCGTATTCCACGATACGTTAAAAGTGGAATTCTCGGAATACCAAAATTGAACGCAAGTTATATTCGCTTCGTCGGCCACGCCAGAATTCTATTTCTTCCGTTTGTTTGTATTCAGTTGCCGTCGTGTGCCATTTCGTTTCCTTAAATTCAGCTTGGAAAAATGGAATGTATCATTGTACGAAATCATAGAATCTATTCACTATTATGTTTCGTTCATAGATGGGGTTACAGTTTTCAACATTTCCTTGATAATAAAAATACCGAGAGGAGTATTGTAGGTACGAATAAATGCAAATGATAAAGATAGAAATATTTAATAGACAGACTGAGTAATACAACATTTATCTACATAATATTATTCACGTATGTAGGCACTTACATGTTTTATTATTTCTTTTCATCGGTTTTATCAATGAAATCAGTTTTCAGTGTTTTGAAATTTTCATTTAATATATACGTGGACAATTATGTAGATTAGTTTGAAGTAAGATGAAATTTTACAACCCTCCTTGTTGGCTGAAAATACCTGAATACGGAGTAAATAAGATAGAAAGGATTCTGATAATAAGATAGAAAGGAACATAATAAGGTTATTTATTTAGTAACGATATATCCTGAAATTACACATAATACAACGTTAAGTAAGTACCTATAGCAACAACAAAATTAATTTCAAAATTACAGTGATTATTATATATTATTAATATTTTTGATTTAATCAGTTAAATAGCAATCTTCCTATATGAAGGGGAAAAAATCGTGGAATATTTAGCTAGTTATATTTTTACTTTAAAAAACAAATAATCGTTCGTTTTAAAACTATGTGTTTTCTTACTGCTTTCTTAAAAAAATGATATAAATAATAAGTATAAGAATATTGGAATCCGTTGATTTTTATATGATAAATTTTGCATTTTGTAGGGCGGAAACCCTTTTGGTGTTTATAAATTTCTTTCACCCTCCTATTTTGCTTTGTTCTATGCATAAATTTATTATATTTTTCTCCCTGTCGAAAAAGAAAATTGAAAAACAATTTGATGCGTGCTACGAAATATCTATTTTGTAAATGTCATCAGTCTCACCTATAAAATTTAAATAAACTTTTATTCCTATATATTATTATTCCAAATTGAAGTGTCTTAGTTTCTACAACCCAAACTGTTTGTTTATTTACAAAGACTGTCAATACCAAAAAAATTTTATTGGTGACATTTAACGAAAGTTTAACAGTATGAATGCATCAGTGAATTCGGTCTTATTTTATACAATTAAGAAAAGAAAATTATCAAATATTTTAAATTGAGGTTTAAGACGACAATAAAGGAACAGAACGACATTTTAAAACGATACTTTGAATGTAATTTCTTTCTCGATTATAATTCAGATGGATTAATTTAACGCTACTCTGGCTATCGTGACAGAAAGAGTATGAAGACTTTCGTAATGGTATTATTTTATGTTTTCCTGTTCTAACAGAAAAGCATTTTTATACCTTTGGCATTCAAAATTCGTTGCTTTACGCCCACATGTATACCCAAACAATAAAAAGAAGACTTTATGGATTTACGGAGAAATTCTCTGACCTTGATAATTTTCCGAATTCACAACCATGGGATATATTTTATGTGAATTGCTCAGCGAAGTATGATACAGAGATAGTTCCGGTGTTAGCGTTATCATAACTGCGAATTATCTAAACATAAACTTGAATTGTATTAACTTTTTAATGAACTACATAAATATTTTTCAGTACTTTGACTTTTCACTCTCCGTAGAACAATTCATCCCTTTAAACAAACAACTAACGCTTGAGTAAGTTTTAAATAATTAATTCGCTACAAACAATAACTAGCACAATTAGATCTATTTTTTCTCATTATTTAATTAATAATTATTATGTACCTCTTTTGTTGACAATACCATATACATACCAATATTATTTATGTTTTAAAAATGTTTACCTACATTCATATTTTGGATCACACAAGTGTCATTCTGCTACAGTGATAAATGCTCCATGACATATAATTTTGGATCACACAAGTGTCATTCTGCTACAGTGATAAATGCTCCATGACATATAATTTATTTTATTTAATTTTGTATTGCTTCTCGAGCAACTTACAGTTAACTATGTCAAATATTAATATAACACATTATTTTCTTGTCAAATCATGGTCTGCCTCTTCGATCTGCTGAACGTACCACACTAGCTATTCCCATTAATTCTACTGAATTTCTCAGTTCCTCTTTTGAAGTACAATCAGTAAGACTATGGAACACCTTAAGTAGATAATGATACTACGACGTCTCAATCGATTCAACTTTTTAAAAAGAAACTAAAGCTGTTTTACCTGTCTAATAATTATTAACTGACACTCCATAGCCATCCTCCCTCCCCTCCCTCAACCTCTTTTTCCTTCCATCCTTTGCTTCTGCGAATTTACTCTCTCTCTCTCTAAATTTAATGTACCTACCACTAATACTATCTATGGCCTCACGTTGCTTTGGTTGGTTGAAAGTAATTGCCTTGTGGCAATAAATCCGCCATGAAGCTTAAATAAATAAATAAATAAATAAATAAATAAATAAATAAATAAATAAATAAATAAATAAATAAATACATAAATAAATAAATAAATAAATAATAAATAAATAAATAAATAAATAAATAAATAAATATATAAATATATAAATAAATAAATAAATACATAAAATAAAATAAATACATCATCACTTCGTTCTGCCTCTTCATCCATGGTTGGGAAATTAGTTGAAATAAACAGGGTGCACACAACTAATTTCGGTGATCGTGCATTTGCTGTGGCAGGACCAAATGCATGGAATAAGCTCCCACACACCCTCAGACAAACCGAAAATATATCTTCGTTCAGGAAAAAACTCAAAACGCACCTTTTTCGCAAATCTTACCAGAGCCGAAATGATACAACGTAATCATTTTTTCAGCGCCCTTGAGGTGAGATATTCACAAAAACGGCGCTATATAAATTATCCAAATTTTATTATTTATTATTTATTTATTTATTTATTATAAATAAATAAATATAAATAAATAAATAAATAAATAAAACGCGCACCCAATAACAAGTTGCCACTGGAGAATTTGTTTAAATTTTGTGATTATTTTATTCTTAATATTTGAACATTCAATAAAACCATGTTTTCTATTTTCTTCCACAACATCATCTTGTATCGTCATATCATAATGTTGTGCATTTTTCAACTATTTATCCATAACTCTCCGCCATTACCACATATTTTATAAATCGTAGAACACCATTTATAAAATAAAATAAAATAATATTATTTACAGGATGATTCTCCATTAATAAGGGAGTGAATCAAGGGTGCGTATTATCACCATCGCTCTTTAGTTTATACATTGTCTTCTATGTGAGAGCACTAAAGAATGAGCACTTTGGGTTGAAACTATAATGTGTGACTGTTTGTGATCTAACAATGTATTCAAATAGCAAATTATTAATGGGCAATAAGAGTAGAAGACTTGGAATGTTTGGTTAAAATAGTATTCGATGGATGCATGGAAAATGGACTGAGAATGAATGCGACCAAATCTAAATTAATGGTATTTGAAAAGAGCGATAGACGAACGAAATGCGAGATACGAGTGTAGAATATATAATTAGAACAAGTGGATGAGTATTTATACTTAAGAAGCATGTTTCAGCTTGATGAAAGTCTAGAAAAAGATATTGAAAGGAAATTTACGGCAGATAATAGATTGAAAGGTGCATTATGATCTGCAATGGCTGACCCGCGGTAAAGCTCACGGTGCACAATGGCATCGTCTTACCCACTCTAATTTATGCAAGTGACACATGGACATGGCAGAAGACGCATGAAATTAACGCAGTTCAAATGAGGTCACTAAGACAAATATGTAAAACTGTGTATGATAGAATAAGAAATGGGTATATTAGAAAAGAATGTATGATTGAAATAGATATCGTAAGTAAGATGTTTTGACCACATAAAAAGAATGAGTGATGACCGTAACACAAGTATATAAAAGGCTGATAAGAGTAACAATAACTATAGGCCGGCCAAGGAAAAGTTGGCACGATAACATAAATGGAATTTTGAAAAATGGAGACTGCCGTTCGCCTCTCTCTGCCTACCACAAATAGGGAACAAGCGTGATCGTATGGTATATTATTTGAAGATTCGCGGATTTTCGCGATATCCCTTTCAATTTTAATCAAGAGTAACGTGTTGGTGTTAGTCGTATTTTTTGTACTTCAAGATCTTCTTTTAATGAGTGTCTTTCCGATAAGTTTTTCGCGCCCATTAAAGGAGTTTCAGGAAAAAGTGAATTGGAGAGAGGGTGAGGGAACGAAACATTAATTAAAAACTTTTTTCCATTTTATAGCTCGTAATTTTCATCTATCGATATTATAAGACAACGCTGAAATCGCTTTTCTGCCATCATTTTCTACCTACTCTCCACTTTTTCTTTTTCAAAAGTGTCTCAGCACTTTTCCATAATAACCTACATAATATTGTAGGTTGTCATTCGATTTCTGATAACAAAATATATAATTTGTAGAAAATAGTTAATTAATTTAACATATTTTTTTTCATCAAATTTTCAGATTATCTTATTTTTTTTATTTTTTTAAAGAATGAATATGTCCTTATAAATGTAAATGCTTGTGCTATATGCTATAGGTGAACGAAATCGGTCGTGGCAGGATTCGAACTCGCGACCACTTGATTACTAACCTAGCGCGCTAACCGCTCAGCTACCACCCATGATACCCATCTATTATATTAAGTTTATAATTTTTCGTATCTACTTGTTTGCAAAAAAAATCAATGCTAGATAAATACTTAAAGATTTCAAATTAATATATATGAAAACTAATCGATGGCTCGGTAACTTATACAACTTTTGTATTGAAAATTGGTTTTTGAAACATTTTATGGACGGCTACATTGAAATCATTATTCATGTTATCTTTAAAACACGAGTATATCTCTTTTTAAAGGATGTCATAATATAAAGCGTTTTAATTTTTTTTTGCTATGTAATTTTCTTATGTCTTCGTCTTCTTCTTCCTGGCCTCTTCCCAACTTATCGTCTGTGAAGACTGTTGGGGTCAGCTCTTCTCGTCCTCAGGCTGTACACTCTTCGATTCTGGACCACCTCCGATGTCAATTCTTGTATCATCAATCGGGAACTCCTTTGCGCCATCCACGTATTTTTTGGTCTTCCCCTATTGTAATTTTCTTACGTAAAATGTGTTTTTTGTAATAAAATATTATCTTCAATACATTACAAAAAACTTGCAATATACATCTATATCTTTTGAATCTTCATAACATTTTTGTGTAAAGAAAATATTATGAACAGTATGTAGGTATTATCTTATGAAAGTACTAGAGATGGTTATACATCATCTAAAAATTGTAATGTTGTTACAAGATTCACAATTTAATCTCAACAACACTAACCGCACAACATGAATTCACACCTCCTCTATGAACATATATCACCGCAAGACATGCATAAAGTTTAACACAACTTTCGTACGTGAGAATATACCTAATATTATGGATAAACTCTAACCTAACTTCGAAAGACAACTAAAAACTCCAAGTTTCGTGAGTTGCGTGAATGTTTTTTTTTCGGATTTTTTGTTCAATTTTCAATCATGAATTCATTTAACAAACAGAAACCACAAACATACAATAACGGTGGAAATCTTCTGGTTCGATCAAGACCCACCTGAGAAGCTTCTGATGATAATAATGATTCATCCATTCAATCGGCCTGATAACAACATGTTCAATGTTTCTCACCATGGGCTATTGTGAGACAGTAGGTAGCTTTAGGTAAACATTTATAACAAAACGAAAAAGCATTTATTTTGAATTCGTTAAAGCTATTCGAACTTAAACCATTTCATTAAAAGAACGATTTTTTCCTGTGTAAGTATAAAATTCATTATTTCATTAAAACAGATTTCAATAACAAATCGAATTGAAAAAGGAAAAAAACGGACTACGCCACTTAATGGATTTAAGTAAATTTAATTGAATTTCCAATATCGTTTTTGGAAAAGAGCTTTGTGGTCCTTTCTTTCGGAGTGAGATTTCGGGACACTTTTAATTATAATTTAGATTGTAATTTATTAAAATTCCACAATTTAAAAGCCCCCTACCTTCCACCCCCAAGTGGGTTTCAAAATGCTTGTAGTGAAAGTATTTATACAAGAAAGGTAGGTACTTTCTTAAGTCAGCTCTTACAAAATCAATTAGTAAGTAGGTTCTTACACACTCGTTCCAGTAGACTTCGCTTTCTACTTTATTTCATTGCAAAACTAAATTCTCCTTTTGTTTCGTCCAAATTCGTCATAGCAATAGCGGAATTGCTTATAGAAGCCGAAAATCTTGGCTTGCCTATGAATATTATGTAAATAAATTAAAGAACTAATATTTATTTATTTGTTTTATTGCAACTATACTACAAGATTAAAAATTAAACTGTTTGTAGATACGATGCTACATGTATGTAAATATTATTTTGGAATGTAATTTTAAAAATATTTTAAATGGCCACTGAAATGAACAACGATGCTAAAAAAACATTAAAATTTCGACATTTCCCAATATTCAACCAGGGTTTGCCTAGTCCGAAGGTTCTAGTATCGCCCCTACATCTAAGCACCTTCTCAACTATAACAACTTCGCTTTTAATGGTATATTTTTAAAACAGATTTATTATCATATCATCTGTGATGTTTCAAAAGATAATAAATATACCTACATACAATGAAAAAAATCAAGTTTTTATATTTAATCTTTTTAAAGATAAGTTTGTATCGAGGAAGTATGTTTCAGTGTGATGGAAGATTAGAGAAGAATATAGAAAGATGGATAACGGCAGCAAATAGAGTTAATTGTGCATTAAGAACAATAATGGGATGACCTTATTATCTCAAGGACAGCAAATCTCCCATTGCACAATGCAATAGTCGTAATGTAATGCAAGTGAGACATGGACATGGCAGAAAACGTACACGGTACACAAGACGAATGTGTGATAAAACAATTTATGATAGGATAAAGAATGTGGACATCAGACGAGAATGCAAGAGTGAAAGAGATATTGTGAGTAGAATGAAAATAAATGCTTTGCGATGGTTCGGACATGTAGAGATAATAAACGATGAATGCCAGACAATGAAAGTATACAAGGCTGAAAAGAGTCGATTGAGAAGTAGGGGCCGGCCCAGAGTTAGCATGGTCATATAAATGAGATATTGAAAGTTGGTAATATACGATGTCAGAATAATAGCAGAACATGTATGACGCGATGCATGGATGTAAATGAGGCGAAACATGTATGTCGAGATAGAGGAGTCTGGAGTTTGATTCTCTCTGCCTACCCCAAGTAAGGATACGGCGTGATGGTATGTATGTACAAATAAAATCACAAAAAAACAAACATTCGACAAGGAAAGAACATTTTATTAAACTATTTTTAGTTTATATTCCATTCATATGGGTACATGTATTATTTATTTATTTATTTATTTATTTGTTTATTTATTTATTTATTTATTCATTCATTCATTCATTCATTCATTCATTCATTCATTCATTCATTCATTCATTCATTCATTCATTCATTCATTCATTCATTCATTCATTCATTCATTCATTCATTCATTCATTCATTCATTCATTCATTCATTCATTCATTCATTTATTTTTTTATTTATTTATTTATTTATTTATTTATTTACATACATACATACATACCATCACGCCATGTCCATTACGGGGTAGGCAGAGAGAACCGAACGCCATATCTTTCTATCCTGGCACACATTCATCGCCTCGTCAACATTCATGCCAATACTATCCGCATTGTATATTTTCTTCGTCAGGCGTTCTTCATGTGGCCAAACCATCTCAGTGTGTTCACTTTCATTCTATTAATGATATCTTTCGTCATCTTACATTCTTTCCTTATGTTCACATTTCTTACCCTGTCATACATCGTTCTATTGCAGATTCTTCTTAGCGATCCACAAAACAAATATGACATATAAACTAACAAATAACGCCCCACTCGGCAGAATCCTGTTCTGAGACTGTTATTTTACACATTGGCTATCTTTATTCAGCTGTAATTTTCATGTTTTCACATGTTATAAAAGAAGAGTAAGCAATATTAAAAAAAAATATATGTAAAATGAATGATACAAATACACAAAAAAATAATCATTTGTACATAATATTGAAAAAAGTAAATATAAATAGTATTGACAGAAACAAAAAACGTGAATATAAAAAATATACGTGATTTTTGTTTATTTAGTATTTCTTTAATTTTCCTTTTTAACCACTTTGTATAGACATAATGCCCTTTACATACAATAATATTTAAATATCGCAAGAATAAATTTAAAGAAATTGTATACCTTTTAAGTATCTTTGAGATAAGTGATAGATCAGCCACACAATCTAAACGTAACCAATCCCAGGTGCCAGACTTATATTTTTTGTACCAATCAAAATCAATAAGAAAGGAATATAAAAAACCAGCCATTAAAAAATGTTTCATCGAAAACGTTGCTATCTCTCGGAGTATTAGGTAAAATAGTGTAGGTACTTGTTATCAAACGATTTGCAATTAACAAAGAAACATTCTATAAAGTGTTATTAATCAATTAATCACCCAGTAAATATACCTACCCACATATTAAATAGTACTGATTTAGGAAAACCAGTATACGACATAAACCAAAAAAATATTAGTTATATATATTTTATACTCTTCACACTATGGAATAGTGGAGAGTCATGATTTCACAATTTTTAAGCGAATTTTTTTACTTCAATTTCTCAACGGGTTTCATGTAGAGAGTGCACACTGTGAGTTTAGTCGTGATGTGTTTGTATGTATGGCGTACGGCGTACGGATTATCCTTCTTGTGCCCTCTCTACAGCCCAAACTATAAGTCCGATAGACTTCAAATTAACATCATATGTGTAAAGTGCATAGACCTAGAGCTGAATAGTTTTCCTTGCTGAATATATCCGTTAATTTCTTCTCTATGATTTCATCTGTCCAAATTAAAAAATGCTCTCACGGTCTGGAAAATCGAGGTATTTTTATTCTGTTTGAAATTTTGATACAAGAAATACACATAAAAATGCATTTAAGGATTGTCAAAATAATATATGGTGTGCCATATCAATGTAAAATAAATTTCATATTTGTATGAAAAATGTACCTATATAACAGAAGTAAAATAGATAGCTTCTGTATGGGTCTGTAAAATTGAGTGATCAACTTCATATTGATATTGTATGTGTCTCTATAGACAAGTGTATATTTTACTCTCCACTTCTATCTTCCTCAAAGGATAGGCAGTGAGAACCGAACACCGCATTCTTCTATCTTAACACATACATCGCCTCTTCAACATTGATACACTGTCTCATACATGCTCATCTTGCTAGTAATGCAAATTTACTTAAAATTTCTCATCAGGTATCATGTAGAAAAAACATACTTTGAGTTTCGTGACAATGTTTTTGTGTGTATCGTGTATTGTGAAAACTTTTGTCCTCTGAAAATCTTATATTTAAGAATCTAATAGAAATGTACTTAATAAAAATGCATTTTGAGATTGTCAACCTTTCAAGAAGAAAAAATGAACGCTTACTATGGTGTGGAGAGTTTAGTGTTGGCCACAAACCACTCATTTTATAAAATATCATAATGATCTGTCATAATATCGTAATTGTTTTAGTATTACCTCGTATCAAGTAAATATATAATAACTCGCGAAACTGAGAGAATAATCTTTTCAGGCGATTAATTTTCCAGTCGATGAATTTTAGGGCTATGAATTTTGTGTGCGATGAATTGTGTCAACAATAAATATTTCGTATAAAATGAATGCATGATAGAATTTTGTGACATCATAGGGGAATAATCCAAAGCAACGCATACATGGTTCAAGAGAAGGGGAACATTTTTATTCTTCCTTAACCGTTAGATTTGTAACAAATATATTGAATTATGCAATATATTTGGTATCCTTTGATTGATGTAGTATATGTGAACACGTCTTATTTCATATTGCGAATCATTTATTTTACAAAACATGAGAATAATATTGTCAGCCAATCTTGAATCAATAAGTTTTCTTAAAAAAATATATCGAAACGAACAACGTCGAATTCCTGATCAACGGGCTTAGAATGTCTCTGTGGCCTGAAAATCATTAGTACAAAAAATGTGTCTTTTGGATTTTGATCCATTTAAAATAGAAATTAGATCTAGTTATTGTGAGCTACCCGAGAAGCAAAATACGGAATATATAATAAGGTTAAAATCAGATACATACCATCTCCCTATTATTGGCGCTCAGAAGACACAATACTTAGTAAAAATATTCAATGTATCCGCATCAAATAAAAGTGATTTTATTTTTCATTATTATTGAAAACTATGTAAAGTACGTAATACAATCAATAAAAATATACGAAAAAAATACAATTCAAAAAATTTAAGAATATCGAATAACATTTTTTTTTGGTAAACCACCTCACTAGACTGAGCCTGTTCCGAGGAGGCAGAAAATTACTTGAATTTATATCACAGAAAATACATGTTGAATTTGTTACTTTTTATTTCTTAAATATTATACCTATTATAAAATCCATATTTCCACAGTATATTATGCCCTTGTTTTTAATCCATGTCTCTATTGTTTCCTCAAGTTTAAAATATTTCATCAACTGCATGTTCTTTATTTCTTTTTTATCGTATGAAATTGTTTTGAAGCTTAATAGTAGTACCTAATGTCGTGTATATCTTTGAAGTTGTGTGTGAAAAGGTCCATGTATTTCTGTGTAGTATGATTAATTTTGTCAATAGAAATAATTGAAGTCTGAAATCTGAGTGGGTATGCGGAATTTTATCTAAACTACCTTTTGGCAGAATTTTATTTTCATACCTTGTTTTTTGTTATGATCGCAGGATACTAAAAAAATATTCTTAGTGTAGGCGGGCAAATTTTTGAGTATTTTTTTACCTAAGTCTTTACATAAATTATACACCAGTCTAATTGTTGGACTGACTCAAAATATTTCCAGTCAAAAATGCTGTTAGTTCCAACCACAGGCGGTTTCTTAGTATGTGCATAAGTGCACTGCACTGCTTACTAAAATAAAAAAGAAATATCCCTAGAAATTTATCAAAACACTTGTAAACATACATTTCAATAATAATATGTATGTAGTAAATTTCCTGTAGGTACATGGTGAATGCGCGGTGTAGTCGTGACTCGTGAGTATACTGTAGTACGAAATATATTTCGCGCATGCGCATTAAGGATTATGTGCACTTTCAATAATGCCCGTAAATAAATGTGAGACCTCATACAAATTCTATATTTTGTTCAAAATCGTCGGTGTTATAATGCCTCATTGGTCTACATATGCGTTAGAAAGAGATGTAATCATTCAGTTGTCGTGCACTGCCCGATCTGCCCCGCACATGCGCATTGAAGACATATTATTTCCATAATAAGAGTTACCAAAAACATGCGTAAAAACGACCTTTTAGATTTGATTAGTAAAGATTATTTTACATTTACTGACGTATAATGTTATACAACGTATAATGTTATACAACAACATTCAAGTTTGACTGTTTGACCGGTTGTCCACACAGAACACAAAGTGTCATTCATCGATTTATCTGTTTTTTAAACAAAACATCTTTCTAGAGTGAATAAAGATATGAAATAATATCGACTGAACTGCGTGTTCTTTATTCTCGTGGTATTTTTTCAACGTCGATGGAGTGATAACAATTTAAAAACTATTTGAAATACCTACGATCCAGTCTTATAGTAAATTATCATACAATTATTTGTACAATCTCAATGACAACTGACGAGTGCCATCGGTGATTTTCTACGCATTTTTTCTAATATTTTTGAGGATAATACATTATTATATTCTTATTATAACAGAAAACTGTCTCATTGCTTTATCAATGGTGTCCAAAAACAAATCCATATTTAAAACAATCGTGTAATCGAAGTGTTTATACAAATGAAAGTGTCGAAAGTTTTTTTTTCATTTGCATCTAGATATACCCAGTGTGAGTACCTACCTAGCATTTAATGAAACTTTAATTTATAAGAAATATCCATTTTTTATACAAATAACAAATGTTTTTATATATTTTTTTATTGTGATGTATTTGGCCAAACGATATGAAAATCTTAATTAAAATTAACTTATAAAATCTTACTGTAGTAATTTATTTGTAATACAAAAATTTTGAATTTCTCGCTTGTGTATTTAATTTTTATTAATCCCTTTGTACAAAATATATATGCAAATTTATTACACACTCGTAGGCTTATTGCCATTAGGCAATTCATTCCAATCAACTTATAGAGTTATATAAAGGATCGGGTTATATTTCCAGATGAGGTATAGTTTTAATTGTGTTTTCAGTCTAGCTCTATGAGACGATAAATATCTATCCAGAAAGTGTCAATTTGTTATTGGGTACGTGTTAAATTAATATTTGAATAAGTACATTTAAATTGCTTGAGAAAAAAAATACAATCGACTATTTTATGATAACATATACTATATACGCAT
The DNA here is from genome assembly GCA_963576475.1 of Molanna angustata. Lineage (NCBI taxonomy): Eukaryota > Metazoa > Arthropoda > Insecta > Trichoptera > Molannidae > Molanna > Molanna angustata. The sequence goes on along the minus strand of OY754969.1, from coordinate 20,946,035 downwards.
AGATTGGACTTTTTTCCTACTAGTAATCAAATAAATTTGTCAAAAAATAATAAATACTTCCTTGCATCCTGCATTAGTGGCGAATTAAGTGGCATTTGGCAATTCTTCCAACTTAACAGTGTTTAAAACCCACAGAAGCAAGAATTGCGTAAGAAATATAAAGATGAATGTAGGTACATATCATTATATTTATGTAAATATGCACCGCCTATAATTTCAATCACGAGCCGCCTCTGGTTCCAACCCCCTACCGCCAGTCGTGATAATATTCTCGTAGGACATATTCGACACCGTAAAATAAAGGCGAAGAATCAGTTTTTTTTCTTTTTAATTTAAAATTATAGTGAGTAAAATAAAGGTAAATAATGTTTACCTTAAATAAAAAAGATTAATTAAATTTACGGACTCTGTGAACCTGTGTGTGATTTCTTCGAATATATAATGAAAATGGAAAATCGATTAAGTACCTAATAATATTCCAATTATCGAGTAAAGTTAGTAAAAACTAAATAAAATGATACCTACACCAAACACGGTTATAAATGGAGGTAAGCGCATCATAACGACACAGTTTTTATCTGTATTATGTTTCTAAATATAATATTTTAGCCTGAAAACAAACATCATATTACACTATAGTGAGTATCTGAATGAATAGCTCCTCGGAGACTTGAGAACTTTTCAGCATAAATCAAACTATGTTAGGAAAAAGGAGAGGTTGGTAGCTTGTTAAACATAGTTTATTTTTCATTTTTTCGACCGTGGAATGACTTATTAGTTGCACATTCCTTTGTTTTTAGCTATAAAGTATTTCAAACATTCACATAATTTCGACCAACGTGGCAAAGTGGTAAGTTGTGTGGCTTTTGAGTCAGAGTCTTGAGTTCGATTCCGAGCAAAAATATATTTATTAAAAAAAGTATTTCACGCACACCTTACTTCTCTGAACTCGGAATACTGATAAGTTGGAAAAAATACATTTGGCTATCAGCTTGACACATGCACAGGGTATCAAGGAAATATTTATTATAATAAGAAAATCAAGAAGAAAATGATTTTTTTTTTAAAATAACAAGTAAATTTTAAGTACTATTAAATTTTAATTAAACATATCTGAATTTTATCTTTTATCTTTTTTTATCCCTCAGAAATAAAAAAAAAATTTGAACTACCATATTAGCTATTATTTTAATTTAATTAACAATTTATTTATATAATCCTCATGGATGTACGTATATTATGTGTATGTAAGTATGTGAATATCAATATGTAAAATCTATGTAATTTATTCTTGTCCCATACACAAGTCCTATATTGAGACAAAACTTATTTGAAAAAAAAAAATTATAATTTTAATTTTTGTACTTAACAGTGTTTACGTTGTAACTTAAAATAAATAAAAAAAATGAAATTTCTATTATTACACCATTTCCCTATTTGGGATAGGTAGACAGAACCCAACACTAGACTCCTCTTTCTTTTCCTCTTTTGAAAGATGTAGATGAAAATAAATTTTTCATCTTCATCTTTCAAGATTCAACTTATTTTATCTTGCAAACATTTGCATGGCCGACATCTACTTTTTGTTCCTCTATTAATAATCTCGTATGTTTTTTTTTTGTCAGATGATCATCACTGAGTCATTCTATATGGCAAAATTACCCCAAAGCATTATTTATCTAAAGTATCTTTCAATCATACTTTCGATAAATAAAAACAGATAGTTAAATCATGTCGATGTCAAAAAGGCTTCCTATTTTCAAATTTAAACGAAAACGTGAGAAAAAATCTCATTTCGGCGAATAAGTTCGCGAGATATATAAGTATATTATAAATCATTCACTCCCCATAGAAAGCTCATGTCACTTCATATTTCATCAAACACCCCAACACCGAGTCACACCAAATGACAATGTATCTTTCAACGCTTCCATAAACAGATAACACAAAACATCCGTCGGATGAGGAAGAATTGAATAATTCAAAAGAAAACCCCTTTTGGGCCAGGGGTCAATAATAATAATAATCCCCCATCTCGCGGCTTAATTCTTTAATATAAGCGACCTCTTTCAAGGCGTTGTGGTACACAATACAGAGCAAAATTTTCCCTCACATCTATCAATGTCAGCAAAGGGCCAATCTCGTTATGGGCTGGTAGCATATACAAGAGACACTCTCGCTTCGGCATAGCGGACTATAACACCTCCCTTATCCGTCAATTTAATATAAATTATCGCTTTTGAATGAATAAAAACTTCATCATGATGGAAATGGAGCCGTTAACGGCGGTATCCACTGCCCCATACAAACTCCACAGTCCACAGCAATGGAGAATATTTTTAATCGGACCATACATAATAAATATACTTACTTGTCCCCTTTCTACAATATAACGATGACGTGCAGTTTTTCAATGTTGATGAATATTTTAAGTATAAAATTACTCAGTTATGAACTTAATGTGATTAGCCTTTTCATCATTATTAAGGTTTTATAAAATGAAATCACCGATTTATGTAATGTCCACAAATATTTAGTGCGTATCGTAGGATTGCAGGTGCGCATCGTTTTGTCTGATCAGGCCTTAATCACCTGCTTTGTTCTATCAGTTGTTAAAGACTTTTTCGGCCAAAATGATCGTTCTGCAAAAAAAAATCGAGTGGAGGCGATTGTAATGAAAAACGAGTGGGTTGTGGCCAACACTAAACTCTCCACACCATAGTAAGCGTTCATTGTTTCTTCTTGAAAGGTTGACAATCTCAAAATGCATTTTCATTAAGTACATTTCTTTAAGATTCTTAAACAAATATATTTATTTATTTATTAATTTATTTTAATCTTCTTGTACATATATTAGTGCACTGGCGGGCTTATTGCCTAATGGCGATTTCTTCCAACCACCAGAGTAAATGTTAAGTATACAAAACAATGTGTACTATGGCAATCAGTTAATCACATATCATGGCAACATGGCAATCAGTTAATCAGTTAATATAAAATTCCCAATGGACAAAAGTTTTCACAATACACCATACACACAAATACATTGGCACGAAACTCATAGTATGTATTTTCTACATGATACCTGTTGAGAAATTTTAAGTAGAATTGCATTACTAGCAAGATGAGAATGTATGAAACAGTGTATCAATGTTGATGAGGCGATGTATGTGTCAAGATAAAAGAATGCGGTGTTCGGTTCTCATTGCCATACCATTGCTATACCATAGCATAAGGTCAATTATATTATTAATTGTATATTTAGAAGTAGTACGAATAGCAATCCCATGTATTATAAATTTAATTTTGAACATTATACAACGTTTATAAAAAGTATGCGTTCATCTTTCTCTCCATATCTCATCCTATATAGCATGTTATAGTTTTTATTTCAAGATTTTTATTCACACTAGTGAACTTATAATTTTTTTACTCCCTTATGCGTTCACGAGCCATAACCCCCTGAGAAATATAAGCATATCTTATTAAAAGTAATTTAAAATTAGAGTCTCGTATTCTTGCTTATTCCACTAGCTGTCGGTGGAGGTAGGTCATGTGGGAACAGGGCTTACAACTTGTAAAGCTTGTTACCCGCTACCTCGCAACACGTTCAATTTACGTGAGGCACGTTTTTCTTAATTTATCATATTTATATACAATCATTGTTGAATTTTATGTCTAATTTTAGTCCATTCAGTAGATAAAATTATTTTTATCATCCAACATTTAAAAAAATAATAATTAAGTCTATTACAGTTTTCAAATAACGCAAATGAAAAGGATTCCTTTTTAGATAAATGTTAAATTTTTAACTGCCAACAGCAGAAATCCTTTGTGACAATGAAAAACATATTCTATTTTAAGATCCGGCATATTTTATATTTCCCTCGTCATCAAAGAATTGGAATAAACATAGGTTGATAAAATTAATTATTAAAAATAAACATTTTTTCCTCAAATAATAAACGTTTAATTATGATATCAGTTATCACAGAGCACGTTCATTGATAGCTTTTCACTTAATAAATAATTTGGTTTAAATACATACGCTAGTTGATTTATTTAAAGAAATAACATAAATTGCCTTTCACAAACATATATTAAAATATACATACTGAAAACAATCATAGAAAAGAAAACAATTATACACTTAGTAAAAAAGAAAATAAAACAAAGAAGTCAATTAAATAATATGTGAAGCAACTAAACATAAAAAAAAGATATAAAAAATAAACTTTGGACAAAAATCAGCAGCAGAAACAGTGCAACTTCAAAATGTATTCGTTTACAAATATATTAAAAAAAAACATAAATAGTCAAGAATCATTATTATATTATGTAATTATTTCATTATATGTAACAACAAACTTTTGTATGCACCATAAGCCAATGCAAAGACATCGATCTGCTCAAACTTATTTGCAAGTCTTGGAATTCTCTGCATTGGTGAGCATTGTTTCTGCACATAATCCAACTGTCGATTCGTTCATGAGAATTCAATTCTCTGAATGAATCGACATTATTAAGCCAAGATGCGTGTATGAAGGAACATTTTGTATGGCGTAGTGGACTTTTTGCAAGCTAATAACACCAACTAGAGGCCTCGCAGCATATATGTTCCCATACATGGATTTACTCAGAATTCGGAGTTGAACATTTTATGTGAGTTTTGTATATCTGTCCGTCCCCCCATTATAACTTTTGATCCGCTCAATTTAAAGAGCCCAAAATTTCAAAATATATAAACAGTTATAGGCCAACAAAACTTTTAAAATCAGAATTGTGAATTATTGTTTCAGTCAGGGGTTATCAACTTTTGAAATTTGTGTTTATTTTTCCATGTATCTCAGAAACCATAAAAGCTAGAACGCTGAAATTTGGTATAACATAGACAAATACAAAATCTCAAATTAGTTTTTTTTTTAAATTCCAGGGTTTCTCAAACATTTTTTATCATGATAAATGAATGAGTTTAACTGCATATATTTCCAATTTTTTAAAAAATATCAAAAAAAGGCGAAACACCCCAACTAGTTAATTTAATTTTCTATAAAAAATATTAACGTTGTATTAGCACATCTCGATTTTTTTTAAACAATTTTTATAAAAATTGAATTTAGTAATGACATTGCTTTATACAATTTGTATGGCAGTCGCCTACACACAATATCTAAGAAGACTTAATTGTTTGATACTAATCTCCAAACATACATACATACCATCATGCTGTTTTCATATTCTGGGTAGGATCAAAGCACTGACCCTCCATACTATCCTATCTTGACATACATACCTAGGTACATGTGTTGTATAGAAAACCAAATATCTTAAAATATTAAATAATTTGTATTTATGGGTTTATAGTTTGGTACTTATTCTTCAACCAAACATACTATCGCTATCGACAGTTGGATCTCATGTGTTACATGCAACTAGTATTTTATATTGTCTAGTATTTTATAATGAGAGTCGTCGCTTTTAGCATATTTGATTTACCCATATCTAGTTTTTTTATACTATGTATACGATATGAATGCTCATTCATTTTGGCAATCGACATTTTTTTCTGGGTATTTAATAATATTTATTTATTTATCGTATGGGTTAATCACAAACACGTCATTATAACAAAACAAAGTTTAGATACAAAAATAATAGTACCTAATTAGCTCAAGTAGGCTTGCTTGTCAAGGTTTAATGTCAATGTTTAAAATAAAATATTAATAATAACATACACTTCCTTGCACCCTGCGCAAGTGGCAAATTTATGAATTTTCTTCTGAATTTCCAGTGTTTCCAGCCCAGAGAAGCAATATCTGTGTGAGAAATGAATTCAAATACATTTTTCCTCTGCTGGGGATCAAACACTTTATTAAATTTATTTTTTTGCGTCAATATGTTTTTTTTTTTCGTACGAAAAATGATCAAGACTATCGACGAAATAAATTACGTATTCTTTACACCGATGTTATCATCATCATTATCACTATCACGCCGTATCCCTACTTGGGATAGGCAGAGAGAACCGAACGCCAGACTCCTCTATCTTCGCATACATGTTTTGCCTCATTTACATCCAAGTATCGCGTCATACATGCTCTCCTATTATTCTGACTTCGTATATTACCATCTTTTGGCTGTTACACCGATTTCATTTTATTATTATTTTTTTTTATGTGATCAACATAATTAAAATTATTATTTTATTACTTTTTTTCTGAAATCTGTCTTAATAGTGTGAATGCAACGCTAAATTACATATCAAAGTTTAATATTTGGAATTTCCTACGCGTTTGTATGCTTCTTAATTTCGCTACGAAAACCGCCAGAGTGAAATTCAAATCAAAATTAATTTCACAAGATAACAACTGACCGAATTCTGAAATTCCTGAAACAAGTTATTCAACGCCGTCTCACCCCTCCTCGCCATCTTCCCGTCCCTTTAACCCTGAAAGCGAAAGGAGAATCATAGTTTCCCTCCATTAGCCAACATGATAATTATCCTGAAGGAGGTCTTATTACAATTACCCCTCCATTAGTACCATAGCCATTCCGGAAAACAATTTCTTCTAATTTCTCTTCCAGATCTAAGAAGTTTTCCGAGGCTTTTGTGTTCGTGCTATCCATTTCAAAGCACACATCTTAATTTTAAATTAATATAGCGCACTTAACGGAATTGTATTGATATTTGACAATCAAGATGACAATATAAGATAACAGTAATATTATGAAACTACATGTTTGACTATTTTGCAAATATTACACACACATGTTTCGTACAATTAAACTATGTTTTTGTTATTGTTTGAAAATAATGATGCACAAATAGGTACAGTTAAAATAAACATACCTATTCCAATACAATGGCATACCTATTAACATACCTAGAAACAATAAGTTTTATAAATACGGATTTCTCTTTTATTATACTAAGATCATTATTTTGCCAACAGCCAAACCAAGTTGAAAGCATTGATTCTCGTCCGTTATATTGAATAAAAAAGTTATATTGAAACAATTTTCGTGGTTTTAAACAGAATGACTGTTTCGCCTTGTGAAGGCCTTTTCAAGACCGATAGATTAAAAGTTTTAAAAACAAGGTAGATTTTGATAAATAAAATTGTTCAAAAATAATATAGGTAGGTATAGCGCATAGCGGCGTGAACTTTTTAATTTTTTTTTACCTGTTTTTTTTTAATGTGTTTTTATTCTTATATCATAGTAGAACATTTAATGCTTCTCACATACTTTTTCCTTTTTATTTTTCTCTTCCCTTTATTTCCCGTCAACGGCAAACATGCAATATTTTTAAATAAATTGAACACTTGTTTTTATTTCTTCATTTATTTTTACTCTCCAGAACGACCGTTTCGCCTGGTAAAGGCGTTTTCAACTGGTGAAGTACATGGTGTGGTTTTTTCTTATATACTATTACATTAGATGAAATTTATACAAAGCAAAAAAGGGAGGTGAGAGGGTGGGTGGTTATTACAGTTTAAGCATTATATCCAGTCCTAATCTCTCATTCTTACCTGAACATATGTAATTGCAGCTGTGGGGAATTTAGTAATTAAATAAGTAAACATACATATATCCCATATTTTAATTTTAATACTGTACTTTAAGGAACGTAATAATGTACTTAACCTTTTTGTATGGGAAACTCACTGATAGCCTGTGGGGTAGAGAGATCCCAATTATTATGATGTAAAACTTTTATGAAAATAAAATTTAAAAAAAGTGAAAAAAAAAATATATATATATAAAAAACGAGACTGGTATTTGGGTACCTATTACACGCATGTGTAGTGCTTCCTTTTGTTATGTAATGCATATCCGCACACCTGTCGCTGGTTACCCCACATTGTGGGATACGCCATGATGGTATGAGCGAATGAATGAAAAAAATACAGTGCAAATGAAGACACCCACAGAATTAACGACATGGTACATATTATGATGATTGGTGCACATTTATACATTTTGCAATGTTTAGTAATAATGCATTTTTCTTAGTGTTCCCATATCGACTTGATGGAATTCTTATTTAAAAATTCAAAATTTGAATATAGTTTCACATATAATTTGGTACCATTGCAATCACTACACCTTAGCTAAATTGTCAAAAAAAACTCGCGTAGACATATTCATTATTAAAAAAAAATTGATAAGAAAAATAAAAGTACTTTCGCCGTATTTGTGACAGAAAATCTTGAATTCATAACGGTTTATTTTTGTGTTCACATGGTCCGCATATCCAAATGGCCTATAGCAATTCTTTTGTCGGTGCTAAGTTGCCTTTTTAGATGATTAGATTAGACGGAGAATCTCACAGGTACGGCGTCAAAGTAGAACATTTATATTCATGCGTATATTATTTCAATTTTATTCAAATATAATAAACATTATTTTTGGGCAACCTTATAATTTTAATTTTCATAAAATCAAATCTAAAATACAAGAGGCAAAACAACATATCACAGGTGATGGTGTGAATAATTATAATCGAAATTTTAATGAACATGTAAAATAATTTAATGTACATGAAAATTTATTGTGTTATGACTACCAACTATAACAGTTTTTTAAGAGGGTGACTGCTGCCAACGTACCTATTTTTGCAATTTGATATACCATCATTATTACTAAACGAATCATTTTGAAAAAAATAACCTAGTTATTTTGGATATTAATTAAGACAAATATACCTTAACTTTTTGATTATGTTCTCTATATATTCTTGTAGGAAAATAATAAGCATACCCCGATTTTAGACATTTATCTTAAATTTCTAAAAAAATATATGGTTTAGAGCAATATTTTTTTTATAAATTAAAGAAGAACAAAATACCTGGAAAAATATGATATGACGTTGCATTAACGCATCAGGTTAAGTAAATAAACCAAAAAAACTTTTATTACGCAATGGCGCTGAATGGAAAATAAATGTTTTTTAGGTTTATTTGCTAAACCTGAAGCATTAATGCAACGTCACATCATATTTTTCTAGATATTTTTGTCTTCTTTAATTTAAAAAAAATATATTACTCTACGCCTTATAGTTTATTAAAAATATATGATAAACGTTGAAAATCGGGGTATGCCATTATTTTTCTACAAGAATTTATACAGAACATTATCAAAAAGTTAAGGTATATTTTTGTTTATTAATATCCAAACTATCTAAATTTTTTTTTCAAAACGATTTGATAAGAAATAATGATGGTATATCAAATTGAAAAATAGGTACGTTGGCAGCAGTCCCCCCCTTAAGATCTTTTATTTTATTTTAGTATATAATATGTAAATGAATATTTCAATATGTTTTTTTCGTCTATTTTTGTTTGTGTATTATTTGTACAACGCATAGCATGTAACATGGAAACTGACAATAAACTATTAAATATGAACCCTCCAACGCATACTATATCTACTTGTAGGGTTAAAGGTGATAAACTAAAGTGGCTTCAATATATTTCAAATGAAAGCCCTCGTGTCAAAAGCAAAGCCTTCGATACATATTTTATGACATTCTTCACACAAATTTATTAAAGATACAATGTATCTGATCAAGCGGTACTTTTTGATATAGGTACGATCAATTCGGTGGAATATATTTTTCTAGTTTACTTTTTTTGTATCTCTTTACTTATCTTTCTGCTATATATTTAAATAATGTGTATAAAATATTGTTTTCACCTAAAAACTCATTTTGAAACTTATCTAATGACCTTGTTTCTGACATGGCAATAAATGATACTAAAAGTTGAATTTTTCTTGTATGTATACATACATACATACCATCACGTCATATCGCTTACGGGGTAAGCAGAGAGAACCGAGCGCCATACTCCTCTATTTTTGCATACATTCCTAGCTTCCTTTACATCCATGCATCGTCTCATACATGCTCGTCGATTATTCAACCTTCTTATATTTTCTTCTTTCAAAATATCATTCACATGGTCATGCCATCCCTTTCTGGGGCGGCCCCTACTATTCACTCCATCTTTTACACCCATGTATATTTTTTTGGTCAGTCGTTCATCATTCATTCTTTCAATATGTCCAAACCACCTCAAGGACACTCACTTTCATTTTTTTTATAATAATCTTCTTCATCTTGCATTCCCTCCTAGATAAGTAATATTTAAATACGATGCTCCTCTCTCGAACACGTGTCATTAACTCATCGAGGGAGTATCAACATAGTTATTTTGTTTTATATTGTTTTAAAGTTTTACCATCTTACCAACTAATGAACGTAAACTAGGTATCTATAGTACCTGGTAATAGAGCGTGAATAACGAAAAAGTTTAATTATAAACCGTGACTATCTTTATTACACCTTTATTTCATAAACGTCAAGTTGGGACAGGTCGCTAGGTTGTTTAACGCTTGACTATCGCGTCATACCAAGTATTTCAAAATGGCGGATCTTTCACATATGATCCGACGCATATTTGAGATTGACAGAGAAATTTAATACTTTTAACATTGCTCCTTGTTATTCTTCATCGCAATCGTGTATAAATTAACTCAACACAGCACAACGCGGTGTTTGTTTCAATTTTTCGATGTCATTTATCCAAAATATTACATGCATGTATCTATTTTTTGACATCTGTGAAGCCAATGAGGCCATATGTAAAAAATAAATGAGGGTGTTCGTAAACAATTCTATGAACTAGTTAATATACTTAAGTATTATTTTAAGATTAGTATAAGTAAGTAAGATTTTTAATACCAATGTCAATACCGATCTATTTTAGTCGTGCTTATCTAGTTGCGCGTTTAGTGAGCTATCAACGAAATCTAATAAGTAAGATCGTTAATATATAATATATAAAAATGTATAAAGTGTATGTAAATAACTTTATGCAAATAAAAAAATTAACAAGGTGCTATCATTGTTATTTTGTTCTTAATTTAAAAATATGTTTTTTTTTTCTTTCAGGTAAGACTATCTTTCTGAGTTGACTTAGCAGTGGTAAGTTCAGAAATATTTATATTTTAAAATATTAACTACTTTGATTAGTACCTAGATATGATAGATGTGTGAGACGATTAATATCATTAGTCTTCAGATATGTGATAAAAATAAGAATATAATATTGAATTATGTATATTGACAATACTTTTTTGAAACAATTCAAAATATTGTCAAAAAATATTGAACAAATCAAATGGATATCGAAGTCGTCTGGGGTAAGATATTATATAAAAAATTGAACATATACAAGAATAATATCAAACTCATCAATTTATTTCTTAAGGAAATAGTAATAGGAAAGAATAATCCTGGTACTTAAGAACATAATAATTATATAGTCAATATGTGTAGGTAAAGAAATAATTGACATCGGTGAAATGTTATTTTTATAATACTTTTCTATACTATAGCAATTACGAAAGAATCGGTTGGGATTTAATAATCCGCTTTAAAGAAATTTTTCAAAACCTCTATCAGCTGAAATAATATTTTAGGAATTTTTTAAGCCCGATTTTTGATTTTCACCGAAATCTTCAAACCCCAATCTAATCCGACCTTATCACCATTCTGAATAACTTTCGACATTCCAGAATCCCAGCGGTTGATGCCGATGAACAAAGACTTGGAACTCTAAAAAAATAATTGATTCAAAAAACATTTTGAAACTTTAAAGGACATAGGAATGTTTGATTTAGGTTCACTGATTAAATGTTCGGGAAATGTTTATTTTCAGCCGCGGGTGGAATTCATGGGTGGAGTTTATCGAAAATATTTTGATTAAGTACATTTCTGTATTAGATGCTACTAATAAAAGTAATCGGCTTCAAAATATAGAAAATTAATCTATGTATTAAAAATAAAATCACAAATCTGGATGAAACTTCACATGTCTACCATATACAGACTTGACAATGAGCTTCTTCTTTTTCTTCCGGTGCCATATCAGGATCCCCAATGTCGGCCTTTGAAAAGTTGCTATTGAAGGATATGCACCGGCTACGTGTTCCGGATCGTATTTTGTTCAAAGACTGTTTGATGGAGCACAAAGTGGTAAATGGAAAAGCAACATCATACATAACGAATGTACATATGTATACCACAGCAAACCGGTGGACAAGACAATCTGCAGCAAAAGCTGCTCGACGTTTTTCCGAAAAAAAACTGTGTCATTTCACTAAATTCGGAGAACGTGCTTTTGCTGTAAGAGCACCATTTCAATGGAATAATTTACCACCAATAATCATAGTAATCAATAGTAGTTTTAAATAAAACTCATTTATTTAAGAAAATGTTAGTGTTTCGTTCTAAGTTACAATTGTAAAACTCGTTTAAAAACTCATTTCTTTAAAAAAATATATAATTGTAAAGCGCTATATAAATGTATAAATGTACTTGGAACAAGTACGTATACATCCTCATACATTTCCATAACTAAGCATAATTGCTTGTACTATGGGTGGACGAATTCAGACATGGCAGGATTCAAACTCACGATCACTGGATTACTAACCCAGGGCGCTAATCGCTCTGCCACCACCCAGCTAATTATTATTATTATAATACCGGTCCATTCGCGGATGTTCCTCACTTTAGCGTATGGCGAACAGCAATCGGCTCTTAAACTCAATGTTGCCCTTTCTGTCCAAAGTAGTCCCAACATTCTCCTGATCACTTTTCATAATTTGTAGCTAAGTTGGTTTGGTTTCTGACTGCTGATTCTTAGGTCCCGATCGATTCCCGGTGAAGACACAGTTTTTAATTTCGTTTTCAGTCTGGATCTGTGAGACGATTAATATCAATTTATGTCTCCCGAATGTGTTATTGGGTGCGTGTTAAATTAATATTAGACGTAGTACCTGTTAGTTGACCGAGAAGTAATATAAAAATAAAATATAAAATTTATTTATCTTATCATTTTCAGTTCAAATTAAATGTTTTTTTATATTTTGAAAGTATTTTTTGTAATGATTTTTCATTTTATTTTTATATATCAGTGTTATAATTTATTTGAAAACACAATTTCAATGGGCATTACTTTTTTCATTATTCATAGCACTGTATTAGTATTTTGTTTATGTATATGTTTTTTTTTTAATAAAATGAATATGTCCTTGTTAAACACGTACATATACAACTTCCTACGTTCCCTAAAAAAAGCAAAGAAATGCTTGTGCTATAGGTGAACGAAATCGGTCGAGGCAGGATTCGAACACGCGACCACTGGATTACTAACCCAGCACGCTAACCGCTCTGTCATCGACCCATCTAACAATAGAATTATGTAATAATTAAAATATTTTTAATTATGACATAATTCTAGAGCAATTCAAGTAAAAACAGATAAAATTTGAAGTTCATGTAGCTCTATGTACGTTAATGTGAATTTAGTAAATGAAAAATCACACAGGTTCTCAGGCATGTATACAAAACAAACTACAATATAATATAACCAAGCACGTACGTCAATCAGAGGTCTAATTGCGCATATATGATATTTGAACATGAATTGTTTGCACACCAAGAAGACAAATAGATTTATCCCTTACACAACCCCAACCCCTTTCCCAAACAGAATCGCGTCGAGGGTGGTAAATATAATATATACCACACCCTCGGTGACTTTCCTTTTAAACGAGATGAGAATTTATACCGAAATTAAATTTTGAATAAGTGATGAAACACGAGAATTCTAATACCCAGGAGAAAACTTTAACGCGGGGGTTAAAATTATCCAGAATATTGATACGTGATCCGGTCCAATAGACCGTACCATGACTTGTTTGTTAATATTATTTACTTTGTGCTACACCTGATACAATATTAAATACTTTCTATAAAAACGATATTTTTACAGGCCAAACGTTCTCAGTCTGAGTTGAAATTATAATTATGTAACTGGAAATAAATTAATATGATCGGATGGGGATTAAAATAATATAAAAAAGTAACTATTTAGGGTAAAGAAAAGTTTGAACAAAAAAATCAAAAATGTTTTAAACATTAGAAGAATGAATAATGCTAAGGACGTATGGTTTGTTACTGTAATTTTACATTTAATAATGTTACGTGTTTATCTTTCTGTATGTTTTTTGTTATAAATTCAATGTACCTATCACTACACTATTTATGACCTCACGTTGCTTTAGTTGGTAGGAAGATATTCCCTTATGGCGATAAACCCGCCATTTTACACATTATTGTACATGAAGTAAACAAAAACATACATTATATGTATATCTGTGAAAGTTGTAATGAAAAATCCATGCACGAATACATACTATCCAAAATAGTTATGTGTCGTTCAATTATCTATTCCTACCTTTTAAAAGTCGAAGATTCATTTCAATGTAATTAGTATATAAATATTTAATATCAGGTATGAAACAGAATCATATGTCTTATGAAAATTGTCATAATTATATTAATGATATTCGATTAAACATATATAAGACTTTGGACAGAATTATGCCACATTATAAATTGTATGTTGTTGAGATATGAATGATATGAAGATAGATACTTCTCATATTAATCTCTCGCGCTACACTAATGAAAACCCCACCAACACTCGTAATAAAAGAATTTTAAAATTATTTATTTTGATCAACAATTACTTTTTGTTGGCAATACTGTTTCTGTAATTTGTACTGTCAATTAAATACTATAAAACTAGCCAATCTCAAGTGTACGTTTATGAGATAAATATATCCCCAAATTGGCAGACGCGATACAAAAACGCACTACATAATTTAAAATTGACTAATGAATAATATTATCTTCGGACAACCGTTTCAACCAAAGTCTCCCTTTACATTGGCGTATAGTTTACGTAATTTTGAATACTGCCTCGTTTTTGGGGTTTACATCTATTATCAGTTAGATTACGTTATAATAGGTACCTATGTATGTATATAAGATTCTGTGTAGCCAAATGAGGTAAGGTTTTGATATGTAGGTTAAGGGATATTACATATGTACATATGCTAATTTAAATTCAATTTCCAGTTACCGTCTCCATGATTTTAATCGGTAATTAAGTAGTAATATACAATTCTACGATATTCTATGATCATTATCGGTATTAATAATCCAAAATCAAGTAGGAAATACATTATGGGCTACATACGCGAATAAGCTGACTGAAACACAGCATCCAAAAGATGTAGACTAATAAGGTATCTTTCTAGTACCTACCTACTACATTCACACAAAATAAATGTCCAATCATTTATTATATACTATAAGAAAAACACAGAATGTCGATCTAAAATACTGAATGTATTGTATGGAAGTGATATTTTATTCGAAAAAATTACAAAAATGTTTATTAACATAACTCTCTTTTATGGATCAATATATTTAATGTTGGCTTAAGTGCATTAAGTTCATGCTAAATGTGTTGGTAAAATAATTTTAAAATAAATAGAATCGTGTTTTATGTAAATAAATAAGATTACAACTCTGTACATTTCAATATAAGTAAGAGTATATAATATATATGATGAATAATGTCCAAAGACTAGCTTTGGGTCAAGTTGTAGACGAGTTAAAAGTTGTAACGGTATAATAAAAATTATATTATAATTTATATTGTAATTAAACATAACACGATTTCAAATAAATATTCATTTGATATTCCCCACGCGGTCCTTTTTCATTATGTCAATTAAAATAATATGACGGTCGCTAAAATTAGCATATTTTTGCGTGCTGTTTTCTATCATCGCCATCGTGTCATGTCTTTCAAAATACTGCACATATTATATATATATATATATATATATATATATATATATATATATATATATATATATATATATATATATATATATATATATATATATATATATATATATATATATATATATATATATATATATATATATATATATATATATATATATATATATATATATATATATATATATATATATATATATATATATATATATATATATATATATATATATATATATATATATATATATATATATATATATATATATATATATATATATATATATATATATATATATATATATATATATATATATATATATATATATATATATATATATATATATATATATATATATATATATATATATATATATATATATATATATATATATATATATATGTCTATATATGTAAGTTTTTGAGCAATCACCGCAAGGGATTTCGTAAATACCGTGTGACTCTAATGGTATTTTATCTTTCGGACTTTTTAAAAAGGATGAAATTTTGTTGTCTGTTCTAAAAATGGTTAAGTACTAGAGTCACTAGAAGCCAAACAAAACGCAATAATGACGTCATTGGGGAAACCCACCCCTCCACTTACACTTGACGCGGCTTCCTTTCAAACTTTCACTTGGTAGTAAGCTTTCGACTCGAACGGACGTGCGTGCACTATCCCTCGAGACGAAAATTTATTAACAAGGCGCCTTTAGAAAATGTCTGATGTGATTCAGACGAAACGTCGGCAGACGACTGATTCTCTCGGGAATCATAATTTGACGCGGGTTATCCCCAAAATACTTAATAATAACATATATATATATATATATATATATATATATATATATATATATATATATATATATATATATATATATATATATATATATATATATATATATATATATATATATATATATATATATATATATATATATATATATATATATATATATATATATATATATATATATATATATATATATATATATATATATATATATATATATATATATATATATATATATATATATATATATATATATATATATATATATATATATATATATATATATATATATATATATATATATATATATATATATATATATATATATATATATATATATATATATATATATATATATATATATATATATATATATATCTAAAGTAATAAAGCAATCAAAATGTTAGTGTCTGTGTGTGTGTGTGTGTGTGTGTGTGTTTGTCTCACGCCTTCTGAAAAACCAAGAGCATCTAAAAATCTAATTTATGTGCGAACGTGTACCTGTATACCTGATGCAGTGTCACGCTAAAAATAATGCGATAAAAATGCTGAATTTCAAAAATATTTCAATAATTCTTTTTTTCATACAAAATTTTCCAAGTCGTATCTGTCAAAAAAGTGTACATTTTGCACGCAAATATCTGTTAGTTTAAAAGTTAGAAGTACGTATTTACACGAAAAAAATTTACTTTCAAGTATAACTTAGTGTTTAAGTGAAAAAAATGGTGAATATTTTGTATAATTATAATGTTTAACTTATTTTTAAAGTAAGCGTTTTGTACATAAATGCCGCCATTTTAATATCTTTTCATACAATATTTCATTTTCCTACCGAATGAATATGTTCTTGAAAATAATAAACCTTTGAAATAAATATAAATATGAAATAATAAAATGAAACACAAGACATTACAGCAAGTTTTAAGACGTATATTGTAAAAGTCTGTTAATTATTAGTAAAGATATGGGCATAATAAAATTGCATAATTTGTATATAATATTTGATATTTCGGACAATTTTCATTTTTATGGCATCGAACAAACCAATGTAGGTACCTACATATTCAAAAAAGTCTCAAACCATTTGATATTTTGAACGTATTGGAATGGTTACTATGGTAACGGAAAGATTCTGATATTCAAATAAAATTAGTTATGAATCGAATTTATTTAGAACATTGTTGTAGGTAGGTACCTACCTATTACTATTTACTTACAAATCAACAATATACTGATTTTCTATCGGAAAATTATTTTATTTGTTTATTTATGCATGTATGCGATGTACTCCTAAACCGTTTGTCCGATTAAAATGAAACTTTGGTGAATTGTCGAGCGTATGCCCGGGATGGTTTCTGGATTTAAACTTTTTTCTTATTCTTCTTCTTCTTCGTGTATTTTGTCATTTTACCTATGAAGGGGGAATATCCTGGGAAAAGAAGGTCCGACTGTCCTTCCATCTCTTCGCAGATTTCTGGATTTAAACTTTTTTCTTCTTCTTCTTCTTAATCGTGCATTTGGTCATTTTACCTATGAAGGAGGACTATCCTGGGAGAAGAAGGTCCAATTTTCCTTCCATATCTTCGCAGGTATCTGGATTTAAACTTTTTTCTTCTTCTTCTTCGTGTATTTAGTCATTTTACCTTTGAAGGTGGAGTATCCTGGGAAAAGAAGGTCCTTTCATCTCTTCGCGGTTCTTCCAGGATGGTTTCTGGATTTAAACATTTCTTAAGCGACTGAAGGGACGGGATGCAATGAAGGTATGGGATGCACTAAAGGGCCTGAAGGGATGGGAAGTATAAAAGGGCCTGAAGGGACGGGAGGTACTGAAGGGCCTGATTGAAAGGGACGTAATGATGGATTGAAGGGACGGGAGGTACTGAAGGGTCTGAAGCGACGGTTCATGGAGTCTAATTCTTTTTCTTCTTAATTTTATGTAGACTTTACAGTTTTTACACAAACTATTTCCTTTAGTCTTTTTCTTCGTTTTCTTTGTTGAATTTTATACAAAACTATTTCCTATAGATTAATCTTCTTTTTTTTATGAAGACCTTTTAGTCAGTTTTTATACAATCTATTTCTAATAGTCTAATTCTTCTATTTTGTGTATGTTTTCTTATTTTATGTAGACCATTGGGATAGTTTTTTATACAAACTATTTCTTATAGTCTTAAACTTATTCTTCTCTTTTTTATTTAGACTTTTGGGTTAGTTTTAAGTCTAATAGTCTATTGTGCAGAAATATTAGTAACGATATTTATTTATTTATTTATTTGGTTTATTTGGGACAGTAACAGCATCATTAACTAATATGAATATAAAACAATGAATAATAAATCAAGGCCAAAAAACTGTCCACAAAGTACATATTTACAGTTGATTCTGAAAAAATATTAATATTTTATACCTATTAAAAACTAAAAAAAAATATAAAAAAAAGCTAAAAAAAAATATATACATAACAAAAGCAACAAGGATAATGACGGAGATGGGGGAGGAACTGTAGGAATAGAAAAAGAAAAGTGGAGGAATGTGAGAGGTAGAGAAACTATGGTATGTCACAACACCTTTCGTCATTATGATATACGTCCGCACTCGCACCTAACCCTCTCCCGGAATTGATTATAAGAATGGAAAAATATATCTATATATGATATCAAGTGTGCATATCTATATGAGATATGCACACTTGATGAAAATACATATATTATGTAAAAACGAATGGGATGTGGGATGTGACGATGTAACCTGCACTAGAATCTTTTCAATACTTTTGTTTAATCAAATTTAAGCCATTTATATCATCCTATTTTGAATAATTTTCAACACCTTCATATTTGATTTCGTTGACGATATTTAAAGAATGGGGGTTGTGGCCATTACTGAACTCTTCACAACGTTTATATTCAAATTAAAAACTATTTAAGTTTATATAGTTTAAGTCTTCTTCTTCTTCGTTTATGTAGACTTTTGTGTCAATTTTAAGTCTATCACTCTAATTGTGCAAAAATATAATGCACACTTGATGAAAAAATATAAAAACGAATGGGATGTGACCAACGCTAGATCTTTTCGGTACATGATTTAATCAAATTTTAACCACATTCCAACATCCAAAATTACTAAATTTTCAATAGGTACATATTACAATTTGTTTTCGATGATAATATTTAAAAATGGGGGTTGTGGCCAAACCAATCTCTTTACAACGTTGATAAATAGTCATATATTTAAAACCATTTCGCATAGTCCATGCGTGCAGAAATTGTATATTATACTTCATTCACACTTTATAGCAATATATAAAAAAGAATGGGTTGTGGCCATCACTTGAACATTTTGCAATGCTTAAACTCAATCAAATTTCAAACCACTTTTCATAGTCCGATATTGCAAAATAATTGGGTGACAATATTATAAAAAACGATTGCTTATTTCTTCACAATTTTACATTCTTGGCCAACGGCGGGACATAAAAGCTAGTATATATATATATATATATATATATATATATATATATATATATATATATATATATATATATATATATATATATATATATATATATATATATATATATATATATATATATATATATATATATATATATATATATATATATATATATATATATATATATATATATATATATATATATATATATATATATATATATATATATATATATATATATATATATATATATATATATATATATATATATATATATATATATATATATATATATATATATATATATATATATATATATATATATATATATATATATATATATATATATATATATATATATATATATATATATATATATATATATATATATATATATATATATATATATATATATATATATATATATATATATGTATATATATATTTAAATACATAAGGCGTACATAATCACATTTTTCTCTGACTTTATTTTAATTAAAAAAGTGTCATAAGGTGTTAGGTTAAGGGGTGACATCTGTGCGAAAGCATTGTCACCTCATAATATATAAAGAACTGTTGCTTTCATTGTTTACAAAAACCAATTTTTCAATTGATGGCGTTACAAAAAGTCCTTGAGTTCCTGGTTCTCCTATAATATTCCAACTTCGTCTCTATTGAGATGTTAAAAATTTGTAAAAAAAAAATATTTTTTATATTTGATCATAAAATTTATACCTACACATGACTATGACTACGACTACGACTACGATTATGACCTGACTACGACTACTACTATGACTATGACTATGACTGTGACTGTGACTGTGACTGTGACTGTGACTGTGACTGTGACTGTGACTGTGACTGTGACTGTGACTGTGACTGTGACTGTGACTGTGACTGTGACTGTGACTGTGACTGTGACTGTGACTGTGACTGTGACTGTGACTGTGACTGTGACTGTGAATGTGACTGTGACTGTGACTGTGACTGTGACTGTGACTGTGACTGTGACTGTGACTGTGACTGTGACTGTGACTGTGACTGTGACTGTGACTGTGACTGTGACTGTGACTGTGACTGTGACTGTGACTGTGACTGTGACTGTGACTGTGACTGTGACTGTGACTGTGACTGTGACTGTGACTGTGACTGTGACTGTGACTGTGACTGTGACTGTGACTGTGACTGTGACTGTGACTGTGACTGTGACTGTGACTGTGACTGTGACTGTGACTGTGACTATGACTATGACTATTTTATTAGGCCAAACTGCCTTTTTGTAGAACTTATTATTCCCATAGTTCATTCATCCAATTGGCATGTTCCATTTATGTTTTTTTGAATCTTAAGAAATTTTTAGATAGTTATCTAAAGTAATAAAGCAATCAAAATGTTAGTGTTTGTGTGTGTGTGTGTGTGTATGTGTGTGTGTGTGTGTGTGTGTGTGTGTGTGTTTGTCTCACGCCTTCTGAAATACCAAGAGCATCTAAAAATCTAATTTATGTGCGAACGTGTACCTGTATACCTGATGCAGTGTCACGCTAAAAAGAATGCGATAAAAATGCTGAATTTTAAACATATTTAAATAATTATTTTTTTCATACAAAATTTTCCAAGACATATCTGTCAAAAAAGTGTACATTTTGCACGCAAATATCTGTTAGTTTAAAAGTTAGAAGTAGGTATTTACACAAAAAAAAAATATTTTGAAGTATACCTTAGCGTTTAAGTGAAAAACATGGTGAATATTTGGTATAATTATAATGTTTAACTTATTTTTAAAGTAAGCCTTTTGTACATAAACGCCGCCATTTTAATATCTTTTCATACAATATTTCATTTTCCCACCGAATGAATATGTTCTTGAAAATAATAAACCTTTGAAATAAATGTAATTATGAAATAATAAAATGAAACACAAGACATTACGGCAAGTTTTAAGACATATATTGTAAAAATGTGTTATTTATTAGTAAAGATATAGGCATAATAAAATTGCATAATTTGTAAATAATATTTGATTTTTCTGACATTTTTCATTTTTATGGCATCGAACAAACCAATGTAGGTACCTACATATTCAAAAAATGTATCCGAACCATTCGATATTACTTACGTGTTCGAATCGTTTCCATGGCTACAGAAAGAATGTGATATTCAAATAAAATTTGTTAGGAATCGAATTTATTTAGAAGGTTGTTGTAGGTAGGTACCTACCTAATACTATTTACTTACAAATCAACAATAACATACCTATACTGATTTCCTATAGGAAAATTATTTTATTTATTTATTTATCAACCGTTTGTCCGATTATAATGAAACTTTGGTGAATTGTCGAGCGTATGCCCAGGATGGTTTTTGGATTTAAACTTTTTTCTTATTCTTCTTCTTCTTCGTGTATTTGGTCGTTTAACCTATGAAGGGGGAGTATCCTGGGAAAAGAAGGTCCGACTGTCCCTCCATCTCTTCACAGGTCTTCCAGGACGGGTTCTGCATATAAACTTTTTTCTTCTTTTTCTTCAACGTGTACTTGGTCATCTTACCTATGAAGATGAACTATCCTGGGAGATGAAGGTCCAATTTTCCTTCCATCTCTTCGCAGGTTTCTGGATTTAAACTTTTTTCTTCTTCTTCTTCATCGTCTATTTGGTCATTTTACCTTTGAAGGTGGACTAACCTGGGAGAAGAATGTCCAATTTTCCTTCCATTTCTTCGCAGGTATCTGGATTCAAACTTATTTCTTCTTCTTCTTCTTCATCGTGTATTTTTGGACATTTTACCTATGAAGTTGGAGAATACTGGGAGAAGAAGGTCCAACTGTCCTTCCATCTCTTCGCAGGTATCTGGGTTTAAACTTTTTTCTTCTTCTTCGTGTATTTAGTCATTTTACCTATTAAGTAGAGCATCCTGGGAAAAGAAGGTTCTTTCATCTCTTCGCGGTTCTTCCAGGATGGTTTCTGGATTTAAACTTTTCTTAACCGACTGATGGGACGGGATGTAATGAAGGGAAGGGAGGCACTAAAGGGCCTGAAGGGACGGGAGGTATAAAACTGCCTGAAGGGACGGAAGGTACTGAAGGGCCTGATGGGAAGGGACGTAATGAGGGATTAAAGGGACGGGAGGTACTGAAGGGCCTGAAGCGGCGGGTCCTGGAGTCTAATTCTTTTTCTTCTTAATTTTATGTAGACCTTTAGGGCAGTTTTTATACAAACTATTTCCTATTGTCTAATTCATCTTCTTCTTCTTCTTTTATGTATACATTTGGGTCATTTTTTTATAAAAATTATTTCCTTTAGTCTAATTATTATTCTTCTTCATTTAAGTACGTAGACTTTTGGGAGAGTTTTAATACAAACTATTTCCAATAGTCTTATTCATTTTCTTTTATGTAGACCTTTTGGTCAGTATTTATACAAACTATTTCCAATAGTCTAAATATTCTTCTTCTTCTTTTTTGTAGACCTTTGGGTGAGCTTTTATACAATCTATTTCCAATAGTCTAATTCTTCTATTAGGTATATGTATTTTTACTTATTTTATGTAGACCATTGGAATAGTTTTTTATACAAACTATTTCTTATACTTATTTTTCTCTTTTTTATTTAGTCTTTTGGGTTAGTTTTAAGTCTAATAGTCTATTGTGCAGAAATATTATTAACGATATGCACACTTGATGAAAATACATATGAAATGAATGGGATATGGGATGTGACGATATAACCTGCACTAGAATCTTTTCAATACTTTTGTTTAATTAAATTTAAACCATTTATATCATCCTATTTTGAATAATTTTCAACACCTAATATTTAAAGAATGGGGGTTGTGGCCATTACTGAACTCTTCACAACATTTATATTCAAATTAAAAACTATTTACTATAGTTCAAGTCTTCTTCTTCTTCGTTAATGAAGACTTTCAGTCAAATTGAGCAAAAATATAATGCACACTTGATGAAAAAATATAAAAACGAATGGGATGTGACCAATACTAGATCTTTTCAGTACCTACGTTTGTTTAATCAAATTTTAACCACATCCCAACATCGAAAATTACTAAATTTTCAATAGGTACACATTACAATTTGTTTTCGATGATAATATTTAAAAATGGGGGTTGTGGCCAAACCAATCTCTTTACAACGTTGATAAACAGTCATATTTAAAACCATTACGCATAGTCCATGCGAGCAGAAATTGTATAAATATTATACTTCATTCACACTTTATAGCAATATATAAAAAAGAATGGGTTGTGGCCATCACTTGAACATTTTACAATACTTAAACTCAATCAAATTTCAAACCACTTTTTATAGTCTGATATTGCAAAATAATTGGGTGACAATATTATAAAAACGATTGCTTTTTCTTTCACAATTTTACATTCTTGGCCAACGGCGGGACATAAAAGCTAGTTTAAAAAAAAAATGAAATTGCTATATCAGAGCCCCTTCGAGATTCGCGGTAGCTGGTTCTTGCTTTGTTCAGTTTGACTGCCACTGCCTTTTTTTGTACCCGTTTTTGTCCTTTCTCTTCTCCTTAATTTGGAGTATGTACCGACTGTTTTTTAACTGTAATGACATATTGGTTTCAATTCTGAAACACATCAATGAACTGTCCAATCTGTTCATTTTATATTTGTTTTTACTATTCTGAAGATGGAATAAAATAAATGGAATTTTATAAGACCAAATGACAAAAAACATCACTAGTGTATTATAAAATGTAGAAACTTAAATGACAGTTGTGAACATATTTTATTGATTATTTTATTCATTAAAAATTGTATTCGTCTTTAGAATTGAACTCATTGTTAGCACGTGCGGAAAGAAACACATTTTTTTGATATCCGCAAACTAAAGTGGTTTATAATGTATTTTTATATTAAATATGTTTATAAGACAGTATGTATGGTTTTAAATAAAGATAAAATTAATTAATATTAATGACGCTTGTGTTATTTATAACTTATTCGTCCACGCCATTATTAACCATTAATCGTTTGAAAAAGGTTTTTTGTTCTTTATTGAAATATTGTTAGCATTTTTCTCTGTTTAAGTCATCGTTCATATTTCCGATCAGTTTTAAAAACAAATATTGATAAGTTACAGGTACCATTCCACTTTTGTTGTTTTAACAAAAACCGGCACTTATTTTTCAACGTACTCATTGAAGATTTTAGTTAACTTTTCAAGTTTCCAAACAAGTGAAACAAACCGGTTATGTTTATTGTGGATAATTTATTTTCGACCAATATTCATATGAAATTTAACACAAAATTTAATATTACAATAAGAATAATAACGTTCATTTGATGCGGTATTTATGAATTTCGCCGCAGTCTTTCGACGAATTTCTTTAAAATATATATTATTTTTTTATATTTTATTAAATTACTCACTTCAAAGCTTGCGAGTGTAATTCTTCCACATCAGTCGTTTTCTTCATTCCCGAGTTTCTTGGCTCCCTGTGATTAGTCAGTTGAAAATTTTCACAATTATATTCTATGAATATTATAAAATATGCTATCCAATTTTCCTATTCAAAAATTTATTATATGAACCTGTCATTTATAATAAAATCATATTTATATGACACGTAATGTTTTTAACCCGAAATTCCTATTTTTATTCATCGAATTTCTAAGACACTCCGGAATTTGATAAAAATAATTATGTTGATATGAATTATTTCCAAAGATGTTTTTAAATGAATAATTTACAGATCTCAACCAACGAATAAAATCAACAAAATATTTGGGATAGGTATCGATTGAAGTTTGATATTTATAAATTTGTTTTTTTATTAAAAATATATGAAAAGGGGAGTAGCGTCTAGAAATCATACATTATGATCATAAACTCATATAAATGGAACAATTAATATAAAATAAAACAGGGAGTAGGTCAAACTCTAGAAATCATTAAAATAACAATATAACTTTTTTTATTTCCACTCTTATGTATTTTTACTCCACAACTAGTTTCAAGAACTACCGTTCTCTTCTTCAGGTGAGTTTAAACTCAAAACTAATTTGGTGAGGTGTGTGGTCGTGTCATAGGTATAGCGGGAAGTGAGGGAAAGGGGGGGAGTGAAACATGGATAATAATGGTGGTGTTGGGTTGTGTCTGGTTGTTAATTAATTATTTTCTTGCGATTGTTTATGGCTTTGTGGATTTCTAATGTCTCTAAATTATTTTGTTTCAGTCCGTATGTATGTTTATGTAATAATTGTGCGTTTGTATTGTCAAATGTAAGATTTTCTTGTATTAGGTGGTTTGCATATTCTGAGAAACCCTTTATCCCCCCTTACCCCCACCTCCCGCTATACCTATGACACGGACACACACCACACCAAATTAGTTTTTAGTTTAAACCCACCTGAAGAAGAGAACGGTAGTTGAAACAATTTGTGGAATAAAAATAAATAAGTGGAAATAATCAAAGTTATATTGTTATTTTAATCATTTATTAAAATGAATTTCCACAATGTAAACGCCTCTACCTTAGAATATTTGTCTAGAAATCATACATTTGGATAAAACACGCATATAAATGAAACAATTTTTACTCCTTACTACCGAAAAGGGATGTAGTTAAAAGATATTAGTTTCATCAAAATATTATTTAAAAGTGTAATGATGTTTACAAGTCGTTCATGAATCTCTTTATTGTTTACATTTTGGCTGCATACCTTTTGAACGAATAATTGACTTTTGGCCCCAAAGTTTCCTCCAAATATTTGACGAAAAATAAATGATTGGTGAAAAATAGAGTGAGATTCTGAAATCACCATAATATATTGAATTCAATTTAAAATCCTAATAGCTCTGTATTTTTTTGCGACTTTATATTTTTCGTTGATCCTATCAATCATATTCGCTAACTATTTTCATCGATAAATTTTGTTGCGTTGATATCTTTTCTGAGTGGAGCTGTTGACAAAAAATGATCTCGTCTGAAGCTATCTGTGAAAAAAAAATGTATTGGGAAACGTTACGTGTATTGCGTCAGTTGAAATGATGGCGTCGCTGGGAGGTTATAGGATATGTTAGGGGTGGAAAATTGGAATTTCGCACCAACTCAGTCCAACGCCCCAACCCTCGTAGATATTTATTCAAATTTATTATTTCTGTTCTCTCGTTAACCCCGTTTTGCTCCGTAATTCGATAAGGGATTTGATGAATGTTAGATATTAGTATCGACGATATTATTATTATCGTACACGTGAATATATCATTTTATTTAACTTTTAGCATTGTACCCGAGTTACGTAAACGTATGTACGTTGTGCCTACATACTTATAATATGTACATATGAGGTTACATTATATCTAAAAAGTTACGCAGAATATAAATTGCTCTCTTATTTATCTAGTCACAAGGGGAATATTTATGAAACAAACATTCAGCTTCGTATGTTATGGATACGAATTAATAATTTATTTGCATAGAATTTAAAATTATTTTCCATCATATATACATATGTAATTATTAAGTACGTGCTTTTGATATAATCCACGAAATATTCAATTAAACTAAATTTATCATTTTATTGAATAATAGGTACCCCTGTCGTTCTTCTTTTTTCCAAATACACGAATAATCATATAATCGAAAACAAATCACTAATCAAATTTTATTTTTTCCAATTAAAATTTCAAATTTTAACCAGAGTATTATATTTGATGTTCCTTTTATTTATTTATTTTATACCATCTCTATATTTACCACATTATCACTCTGTAGGTACCTGTAGTAGTGGCAGGCATAGAATACACTTACTAATGTCAGGTCGATGCGGATATTATGAATATAGTGTTTTAATGAATTATTGTTTCTTTTTTTAATTGTTGTTAAATACGAGTTTTAGGTTTTATTTTTAACTTTTATTTTATAATGGCCCAGAGGCCATATATGTACTTAAATAAATAAATAAATAAATAAATAAAAATAAAATAAATTATTTTTCTCCTCGTGTTTTGAATGTACCCGCCCAATGATAATGAAAGAAAAAGGAAAAAATGAATAAATTAAAAAAATAAATAAAAAAGACGTTTTGGAAGGTATTACTACTTTTTACACATGCGAAAACATGTTACTTAGGCATGAAATTGTATGTATCATTTTTGTTTTTATTATTATTATGTATGCTGTGTGTTTTCCGAATACAATAAAATAAAATGAAATGATACACCTAATAATACATTTTCTCTTTCTATACATATTCTTGTACTTTGTAATTTTCGATTTTACACTTATATACAAATTAAAAAAGGACCAGTGCAAAAATAGATGCATTAATTATATTTAAATTTCAAAGAAACTATAATTATAACAAATACAATTATATTTGTTATAATTATAGTTATTTCAAGATAATTCGTTGAGGTGATTTTGAACGCTCTCTGTGGGATCGCAATCGTTTAAATATCATTTTGTACTTAATTGAAAACTGCGTAAGCATGGTAAAAAATACTCTTAATATAGTAACAATGACAATAGGAAGATATTAATATATAGTATTTAAAAAGATTCCAGAACATATGATTTTTGAACTACATCATACAAACATCACGTGAACAAATTCGTTTTATGTCAATAAATTACATGCACCTTATTTATTTATCAAAGTGAAAATGTATGTATTTTATATGAGTAGGGTATGTTGGGATTGGAATTTGAATACGTGACCTCAATAACCCAAACCCATCACTTGCCCCCAAAACCTTACTTACCTTAGTTACTACACCTGCGTGTTTAAGTTTCCCGAATGAAACGTGGAACTGCCAATAAATAATGTTCATATTATATTTAAAATAAAACCTTATGCATATTTCATAATAAACAGAACCAAAACAGAGTGAGTTTCAATCAAGACAAGGTATACATCTCAAATCAAAGAGGCAAACAGTCCCTGTATGAAAATTCATTTATTTTTTCAATATATTTTTACGAATGTCTCAGGAAAATCAAGCTGTATTCATTCACTGATCGGTCGTATTTCAGGAGTTTTTTTTATGAAAAAGTTATTATCCCGTACTGCTAGAAGACTGGTTTCGGAACCTTATATTTTTTTCATAAAAAACTCCCGCAATACGGCCCAGTTCTACAATTATTAATTATTTTTAATAACTAAGTTTAGTTTGACGATCGACATTCTTGATTGAACTTCATTGTATGTAGATGTATTGCAAATATAAAAAAAAATATTTGGTATTAGAAACGCGTCGATAATCAAATAAATTTCAATAGAACTAATACCAAGTATTTTTTTAATATTTGTTATATATCTACAATCTTCAATAATTCTATAAATAATCGGCACGTTTTATAAACCACCGTTGAGTACATTCTTCTAAAGATTTTTTTTGCATTTCGTATAATCTGGAAGAAAGAACGGTTTAGCTTTGAACGCAAGAGACCAAAGCGTCATGGTGGTTTAAAGCAATGTTTCAAAATTATTGAATTATTTTATTTTTATTTTTTTAATGTTCCATAAAGTTATTTAAAATTGATTCAAAACATTAATAATTATTTTATGCATTTTGGGGGGGGAGTGGGGGCGTTTAAGACATCCATTTGTCCTCTAGAAATTACACACAAAGATTTGATCATTAAAATATAATGAAAAAACCATCTGACTACCCAACTTTGCAACTATTTCATAATTTTCAAGTGCCGTCTTTCTAAAATAATTAATATAAAAAAGTTTTTTCAAATATATAAAGACATTGGAAAATGACGCCATGCCTTTGTACGTGTAGAGAGTAATAACAGACAAAATATAGTTGGTCAATTGTGTACCCCGTTAATACAGACAAGACTTATATAATTTTGACTGATTTGTTAATTGTATTCACTTCATTTTATATAGGTTATTATTCTGGAAATATATTTTTTTGTTTCTCCCACGTATCTTGTTCATGGCTCCCTCGTATCTTTCAGACTTCTGCATCCCTATCACCGTAAACGAGCGACAACAAACACTTCGGTCAGCCACCACATCCATGATTGGCAAGTTGACTGAAATAAATATAGTCAACATTACATCCTTCGGTGATCGTGCTTTTGCTGTGGCTGGACCAGCCTCGTGGAATAAACTACCACCTGAACTGAGGCAAATCGACAACTTAGCACTATTGAGGAAACACCTTAAAACTCACTTCTTCCGCGAGTCTTACATAAACCTGTAATATATTCAAAGCGCTCTTGAGGTGAGGTTATCACAAAAACGGCGCTACAAAAATCATCCTAATTTATTATTTAATATTAGATGTCGTCTTTTCACACGAGTGCTTATTATACATTCAAATAAATGACATACTTATGTAGTATATGAAACAATTATTTGTTAAGATGATAATTTGATAAGAATTTTTAAATAGTTTAAAACACAAAAGATTACACGACTCACCAAATAAACAACTGAAAGCAAATAGCTTAATTACCTTCGAACAAATAAGTTTTTTTCATTTTGTTATGTACATATTCCGAATAAGTTATTAGTTTCTCTTTCATTTCATATGTCCAACGGTTCTTGGACAATCAAACTCCTAAATTTCACTTACCTAAATTCATCACAAAATGTACGTTTATTAGAATTAGTTGCAGCTGTGTAGATCTTTCTATGACCATCATTCTTCTGGGATTAATTACAGTTGGGTCAATCTTTCTCCCAAAGGACTAAACGATTTACAGGGGGATGAAACCCCCAGATGTAAAATGACATATTAAGTGACGCAAGGTTAATTCTATAACATTTATTTTCTTCTTCCTATCATTAATTGTAGGCATGCAAACAAAATTTTAGTACTAGAGTAATATGATTTATTGAGATCCTTTTTTTTATTTATGTAGGTACCTACTTATAATTGATAAGCTCAGAAATAAGGGTATTTTAAAAATAAAAAAAACAGTAATTTTAGATACTAAAGTATATCATAAATGTAACTTTATTATAAGGAAAGATCCTTTTTTAAATGACGATTATGTTATACTATAAAAATGATGCATATTCCTTAAATTATTAGGTACAATTTATCTCTTTCTTGTAACACTCTGAAGATGGTTACCGGGTGACCGATAGGTACCTACCTACTAACTTGCTAGTGCGAAGAATAAATAATGCTGGAACTAAAAACTGACAAATATAAACTAATTTTCTTATGGTTCCATCAAGAATGTTGAGAAGTTATATTTAATGTTTACAAAATGTTGAACAGCATATAAACAATAATTATAATTTCGCGTAAGAGGTAATCAAATTTCATCCATATTCATACTCCTTGTGGTACAATGAAACCATTACGTTAGCAGACTGAAGTATGTTACAAAACATCCCATGTGGGATATTATTTCAAAGTCGTTAATGGATTCGTTCCGTTTAGATTCACTCAGCTTAATAATGTCCATGATGGCGAAATACGCAATCATAAAAGGTTTGCTCGCCATTTCGTAGGTTGAATTAATCTGTACAGAATGCGAATATAATGTTATCAAATGGCAAGAAGAGTGAGATATAATTCATCGTGCATATTATCGGGTCTTCCTTTCAATTGAATATAATGAGGCCAGTTGTATGAATATATTTATTATATTTAGACTAGACCCAACATCCAGATACCTGGATAAACCGAGTCGGTATGAGACAAAGCCCCCTACCGAAACAAAGTATGAAAGCCATGTTAGTAATCTTCTTTGAGGGAATGCGTAATCCTATCCACGTGAGCTAATCTAAATCTAGCCGTTCTGTGAGATGAGCAAGGGAAGATGGATCATTTCGGTTGTGGAAATTAACTATTTATAATACACACTGACGTCTTACTAAAATTTTACCCGAAATATTACAATAATCAGTAGATACCTATATAATGAAATATGATACTTACCTTTGTATGTTCCTATAATACATTTTCGTGATATCTTCAAATATCAAATCAAAATGATTGATGCGTTACGTAGTTTCATGTAAAACGGGGTGAATACTTACCCTTGTATTTATTGATAAATACTTTAACGCGATACCTCTGGCTTTATAAATTAATAGGAATTTACTATTTCTATCCTACAGCTGCATAACTAAAATCTCGGCCCTCAGGCAAAGCAGTATCTTCCTTGTATTTAAATTACAAACACAGCGCTGTTGTATAGATATGTATCCCAACAAACATATATTTACATCTCACATTTAGTACCTCTTTAGTATACAAGCATTCAAAAAGAACATGGATATAAATGATTATATGGAATACCCTATGAGATGATGTAACGTCGAGTCAATTTAATCAAATATTTTGTCGTGTCCGAGTGTACTCTTAGGGCATATGGGGTGAAACATTTGATTTTATGTGCCTAAATGAAGCGGCGATAACATACATAAAGACTCTCAATTTTAAACTCTGACAAACAATTATATTGTGCAATTTATATGTAGTGTGTCTAATGAACAGATTAATGTGATGTACTTTTATGATATGACCATACGATAAATAAATAATCAAATATTTGGGAAAAAACTGTAGAAACTATATTTTATCAAATACCTAATACCTACATGAATTTTATCGTAAAATACTCAAGGAAATAAACACATTTTTGTCAAATTATTCTAGAACTATATTTGTTATAAAATAGGTATCATTGACTCCCGTCAGGAAAAAAAATCCAATAATCGATTGACATATAATTTTACTTTTCAGTTTAAAATTCCCTCGTGATTGCATTCTAACAGAAAATGGTAAAAAAGTTTTATAACCATGTTATATGTTATTTTTTTGTTATATACTATAGTATAATCGCCTTTACTTTAATTAATATTCTACAAGACTGTTGCATATAGTGTAACTTTCGAAATAAAAGTAAAATTATTTTCAATTAATATTCGTATAAATATTTTTTATACCTACTTAAATTTATATATTTTCGTTCCAACTTCTTTATTGTTATAAACAAATCAATCAGAAAGGGACCAGAATGTTTATTAAAATAATAAACAAAACTTTGTTTAATTTATTCCGATAGAACCTTTGTTATATAAACAAATTGAAATAATTGATATTCAAATTAAATATTTTGATTGCCTGCTAAATGATATATTTACAGAATTTCATGACGAAAATATTACTCATATTAAATTTAGATATAAATTTCACAAAATGAATTAAACTAACCCCGTTGTTATTAACTCTGTGAAATAACTAAATTTAAATTATAGGTAGGTACTATGAATCTCTATCGAATATAAATTATATTAGTATTCATTATTAGAATAATACAATTTTGAGTATTGAAATCTGTTAGTAGTATGTTAATCTAAATAAATAACTTCAATGATATGGTTATTCAGTAAATATATTTTTTTTTATTCAAGTTGATTTCATCATAATTCACATTTCATTTAACTAAGACATGCACTTGATACAAAGAATTTTCGTAGATGTTGTACCTACAACTTAAAGTTTACTAAATGTATGTATGTATATTATTTGTATACAATACAAAGGAATGTCTTTTACTATTTTACAATTGTTCATTTTACAACGATGATTTACATCTCAAATAATACTTATGAATTCCAAGGGTTCTTTGACTTTCCATGCTCCTTGGCCTCTTGAAACAAACCCGATGGATCCCTAACTCATTGAATTAAAATCGAAAGAAACAACGAAGTTTTATTTTCTAGATTTCCCTATTTAACGATAAGGATAGCTTGATTCATAATCATAACTCATACAATCATAAGGTACATGTGTACTTTTTTTGTTTCTTTTTTCACTTGCATATAAACTTACTTCGCGATTTCTATAAACATGAAATGTTATCTTTGGAAATCGTTTAAATTTTATGCATATAAGGTAATTTAACTGTCGATTTGATCAAGAGGGTAGGAAAAACAGACTGACATCAATACTAACGTATTCTGTCATTCACACCTACATGTTTTGTATTATATTGAAAACAAAATATCTTAAAATATTTATAAATTTGTGTTAGTGTTTATAGTTGGTACGTATTCTTCAATTATACGCCATCGAGAGTTGGATCTCATGCAACTAGTAATAGAATATTTTGGCATTCTAAAGTGGTGTAAATAAAAAATGTTATAATTTTAATTTATTAGTCAAAATGAGCCACTAAGTAATAGCTGTAAAGTATCAACATAAAAAAATGTTTTGATACAGTGAACTTTACATAATATAGCAAATTATTAATTTTTTGCGTGGGCAAAAATCTTTTATCTACATTATTTTTCAATAGTTTTTCCTGTGTAAAAAAAGTTTTGATGAAAAACGATACAGCAAAAACAAAATTTATCGCTTGTTTAATTCGTTATTAAAAAAAGTTAAAGATTGAGACACTTTCGAATGAGAAAGCAAAAAAAAACAGACTGTTCCTTGTCGTGACTGGAAATCTGAGAAAGAAACTCGGATGTTTTTTCCACGAAATATTCCAATAATATATTCCGATAGTAAAACGTGTCATCCATTATGGATCTTTGTGTAAAATGAAAAATTAAAATATTAGCTAAATTATCTCACGCCCCGATATCCCCCTCACCCTCCCCCTCCTCCAGTTTTAAGCCCGGGGCTCTTATGATGAAAAATGTTTACACATTATCAGCTCAACGTGAAATCTGTATTGGAATGTTTGATGTGTTCCGAAGCAGCTTTTATAGCCCGCGGGGCGGTACGGTGATAAAAACAGGACCCATGTCGCATAATAACGAAGCGGACAGGAAAATGGGACTTTGCCATTCACATACTATTTTGCACACACACAAATATACATTTTACTAACACACTCTAAACACTATAACATTATTCATAATGCATCTTACATACAGGGGTCGTTTTCAAATTTAGTGCAGCCAATTTTGTCCCTCAAGAATAAAAAATCGTTAATTAATTTCGTCAAAACCTCATTTTTTTGAAATATAAATACAAAATCCATTGCAGTAGTATACATTTATTTTTAACAATAATAATCTTGAATCAATTTTTCCACTTTTTTAAAAGTAACAATGTGGTAATTCCTCGTAACAGAGTTGTTTTTCCTACAAACACAAAAAGGTTTAGAAAAATACAACTAAGTATTTTTTAAATTATAAATAAATTTGGTGTGGTAAAATGAAACCAAAGTTTTCAGTTCTACTACTTTAATGACACTGACTAGTTTCGGTCATCCAGTGACCATTTTCACTATTGAACTTTGGTTTTATTTTACCATATCAAATTTATTTATAATTTGCAATGGAGTTCTACCAAGAAATGTCCGTAGAAAAGTTAAAAAAAAATTTTTGAGTATAAAATATTTCATAACGCGTAATTTGTAGTGTCTACATGTCAAGTTTACCCTCTTATTTGTATTGATTAATAAGATAATATCAAGTTAAATTATTCTTGAAAACCGCACTGGTATCTGGAACACGTTGAGTTTGTAAGGAAAACAATTATGTAGCGAGAAATTACCACATTGTTTCATTTAAAAAAGTGGAAATATTAATGAATATAACGAGTATTTTTGTTTACTACTGCGATGTATTTTGTATTCTTCATCTTCTTATTTTAGATCGTAGATCTGTTTTTTTGAGAAAGCTATTCCTGTGAAGCTGAGGTCCAGCTATCTTTCCACCTCTTTGGTAGTCTTCCGGGGAGGCGATGCCCTAGTGGGATTTCATTTGCCACTATGGATGGAATTCGAGATGCGTCCATCCTGTTGACATGGTCCCTCCAAAAAAAAATGTATTTATGCTAAAAAAATAAGGTTCTGGCGTAATTAGTAATAAAGGTTTTTTATTCTTGGGAGACAACATTAGATGCAATAAATTTGCCAACGACCCACCAGAAAAAAATCGATCTTCTACGTATGATAGAATAAGTTATATTTCTAAAAATATATAAAAATAGTATATTTAACAAACATTGTTTCCACTTATTTATCACTTCATATGCATTATCAAAAAACTGTTTACATTTAACACACAATCAACATTTTTATTTCTTATTTTATTAAGGTATACCCACAAACAGGCTAAGCTTTGTGTGATTTTTGGTATGTATAATAGATGTATATAAGTGTGTGTGTATGTATGTATATGTATGTATGTTTTAATTGTGTAATGATTATTATCTACAAGATAAAAATATGAGCAAAATCCCTGAATAACTGAGTCTCGTGTTTATTATTTAATAAAATAATTAATTATTTTAAGCATCTAAAGCTCAAATCAAATACAACACGTCATGTTTACCTTTACATCCCGTGCAAGGGAGATTTCGTTTCATCAACTATCCAGGAGATAATCTTTTTTTCCTACCCAGAATATGAACAGCTTGATGGTGTGTATGTATATATGGAAATTAAGTATCAAATTATAGAATTTTGTTACAAAGCTTGGGATATTGCTATAATGTATATATTTTTTTAGAAAATTAAATTATTTACTTGGCGTTTAATTTCGGCGTTTTTGATATAAAAAAAGGGTATATGTGCAGTAAAACAGATAAATATGTCATAAAAAAAATTTCTTTAAAAAAAATGTTTGATAAATCCCGAATATTTTTATATATAAATTGATTTGAGATATAATATAACTATATGTTTATACAAATTTTCAGCGTTCTAGCTTTAATAGTTTTTGAGATATATGGAAAAATGTAATAAAAATTCATATGTTGAAAACCCCTGACAGGAACAAAAATTCTAAATTCTGCATATAAAAGTTTTGTAGGCCTATAATTTTTATACATTTTTAAATTTTGAGTTTTGTGCATAAATCGTATCAAAAATTATAAGGGACACATGTACACACTAACAGTGTTATTTATAAAAAAATTGGTTCAATTGAACCCGGTTCAAAGTTTTATTCTGAAATTCAAATATTCTTATAAGAATTTCTTAAGTACACAATAACACTACACACTAAAATATTATTATGAGGATTGGATAGTAACCATGGCAACAAAAATCAACAAAATGTATATAACATTCTTATATGAAAAATTGCTATATTTACACAGAAAAAACTTACTTTAAAACATAGAATAATAATAAAACTATAGAATACTCATTCCCATACAATACGTCGCTGAAAAAGTGAAGCCGTTTTATTGGCCGGCTCGTGTCAATATATGTATGACTCTGCTGTAATTTAGCAAGTTATTTTGCTATTTTGCTAACTATTCCGTAAATAATTTTGCAAGCAGTTAAAAATTCCCTATTTGGAGAACGTATCAGCCAAATGATTACTGAATGCTCGTTGCAAAATGTTGACCAAATTAGTCAACATAAAGCAGTCTCATTTACTGCAGGCTAAAGAGTATTCTATTATGCTTTAAAATTAGAAAACTATTAAAATTAAACGAAATAATCACAAACTTTTCACTCAAATGCTAAGTTGTACTTAAAAAAATTATGTTATTCATTTAAATACGAAGGTACTTCTGACATTCAAATAAACAAATATATGTTCGCGAAAAAGTACATGATTTGATATTTCATGCGTTGAAAAGGGGAGTACGTCAAGGGGAGCTTTAAGGTGGCACCTATATCTGAGAAGGTAACAGAGGCCAGACTCGGGATGAACACTCGGTGAAGAAGTGCCTTCCCATGGCTACTTAGAGGAGGGGGAGAGGAAGGCCCCAAACCACCTGGCTGACGAATGTCCAAAGGGACATGAAGAAACTGGGTCTAAAAAAGGAGGACACGCAGCAGAGAAACTATTGGCGATGCATGGTTAGGAAAGTCGACCCCGTATAACGGGACATGGCGAAGATAAAGAAGAAAAAGAAGAATATAATACCTCATTAAAATATTTTTTATTTATTGAAAACCGTCGTTTGTTGTGAATAAAGCAATGTGCTTGGTTTTTATCATCTAAAACATTCTCGTTATTGATTGATGATCGGCGAAAAAAAATGCCATATACAACACATAAATATAAATATCTACATACATATTACACGATAAAATATTATAGTGGGGATAATACGCCGCCTACGTTTAAAATTAAGGAAATGAACAGAAAAAAAACCTTTCCTGTAATATATGAATTTTCCACTTACAAAGTTTGAGTACAATATAGTCTTAATCATTCATAGGTCCCACAGAATGTTCATTATGCTTCAACAATGTCCATTTTTTTTTGCTTATGTAAACATTGTATTAAACACAAGCCTCATTAGTAGGTACACTAAATAATGTAGCTTCAGGTCTTACTGAGAGTAGGCGTTAAATTATTCAAAGCCATGAATAACGATTCCAAAAATAATAATTGCTAACTCTATTATACGTATTGAGATATATTTTCTAAACCAAAACACTAAACGAGATGTATCCAGTATAAACAGCTAGCAACTATGTCAAATTCAAAAATAAGTTGTCTGAGTTTTAAATATTTTATAATTAGAAACCTTCGGTTTCAGACGGCCAGGTCACTTATTTTTATCTTTCATAGGTTGCATCCAAAATAAATAAAATGCTGATCTCACCAAAAATATACAATGAGTTACAAAAAGTGGTTTTTTGAAACATGTAATGCTTGTTTTATTCATAGAAAACACATATCATAATCCTGCTGGCTTGTTAAATTACTGACTTACTTTACTTTATCCAGCCGTCTCTGTCCACTGCTGTAGATAGGCCTCCCTCATATCACTCCAGGTTTCTCTATCCTGGGCCTTCTGCATTCAGTCACCAGCAACCCTCTTTATGCCATCGGACCATCGCGTAGGTGGTCTGTCTCTACTACTTTTTTATCCTCACGTGGTCTCCATTCCAGGATCCTCTTGGTCCATCTTTGGTCCTTCACTCTGGCAATATGTCCCGCCCATGACCACTTCAGATTTGAAACTCTTTCAACGACTTCAATAACTCCCGATCTTCAACCTATTTCTGAATTTCTCACTCTATCTGAGAGTCTGAGATTCAGCATGGCACTTTCATGTTTTCGCTTTGTCACTCTAGTTTTCTGACAGTCGCTTTCGTTAGAGTAAATGTTTCTGCTCCATATGTCAAGACTGGGAGCACACATTGGGCATACGTTTTGCGTTTTAGATTTTGCAGGATATTGCTGGTGAAGAATTCCTTAAGATTACCATAGGCAGCCCATCCAAGACAGATTCTTCGTTGAAGTTCCGTGGTCTGGTTATCTCGTGAGAGGATTATATCGGGTCCTAGATATTTATGCTATATTAAAACATACATAATAATATGATAAAACAAGAGAATCGAATATTTATTTTTATATGTGATCAGCAAATCAAATGGACCAGTGTTCGAATCCTGCCTCTATCAATGTTTTATATACCTACAATACAATCAAAATAGTTTCCATCATATAGTACACCAAGAAGGCCTCCGAAACGATGGTATGACAGTTGGGAATCTACACCACAGAAGACAACCAACTCAGCGACATGAACAGATCTCAATATCTATACGAAATAAGAAAAGTACTATGTATACTTACACAAAAGAGACAAAGGTGTACTTGTTTATTCACAAATGAAAATCATTTTAAATAAAAACAATTTGGCATTAAAATAACGCAAAATGTAAATGTTAGCCAAGTTGCAATATGTAAAAGTCAAAGCAGACGAAAATCTACAGGCGCGGCGAGTTGTCTCAATAATATTTTGTTCTCTCAGTATTGCTCTCTGCATATTAATTCAGCCATTGACAAAGGCAAACATGGCATCGTGAATATGAATGAATTTTCAAATATAGTTTTCGCTCATCCTTTGGATTAATTGAACGGACTGGAAAATTAAAGGAGCTCAGTGGAAAAGTTACAGCCGATGCGAACTTATATTAGTATGTGAAAAGTTTACAGGTTTCTTCTAGTGTACATGAAACTTATTCATGTACACTAGAGTTCAGATAGCGTCATACATGTAGTACCTACAATACATTTAGTATTCTTGATTTATTATTGCAATAAATAATATAATATTGTTTTTTACGTTATTATGACGTACAAATAATAGTTTTTGTTAAGGGGGGGGACTGCTGCCAACGTACCTATTTTTCAATTTGATATACCATCATTATTTCTTATCAAATCGTTTTGAAAAAAATAATTTAGATAGTTTGGGTATTCATAAAGAAAAATTTATCTTTACTTTTTGATAATTTTCTGTATAAATTCTTGTAGAAAAATAATGGCATACCCCGATTTTCAACGTTTATCTTATATTTTTAATAAAATATAAGGCGTAGTTCAACATATTTTTTTTAAATTAAAGAAGACAAAAATATCTAGAAAAATACGATGTGACGTTGCATTAATGCTTCAGGTTTAGAAAATAAACCTAAAAAACATTTATTTTCTGTTCAGCGCCATTGCGAAATATAAGTTTTTTTGGTTTATTAACTTAACCTGATACATTAATGCAACGTTACATCGTATTTTTCCAGATATTTGATCTTCTTTAATTTATAAAAAAATATAATGCTCTATACCTTAAAGTTTTTTAGAAATTCAAAATAAATGTCAAAAATTAGGGTATGCTTATTATTTTCCTGCAAGAATATATACAGAACATAATTAAAAAAATTAAGGTATATTTTTATTTATTAATATCCAAACTAACTAGGTTATTTTTTTCAAAATGATTCGTTTTGCAGTAATGACGCAAATTCAAATTGAAAAAATAGGTACGTTGGCAGCAGTCCCCCCCCCCCTTTAATGTGCTATCTATTTATTGAAAAAAAAACATACAGCCAATTTATTACATAGGACAAGCAGATAGTAATACAACAAATAATCCAATAATTGTGTTTAAGTGTTTATAGTTTGGTACGTATTCTTCAATTATTTGTACATACTATCGCCGTCGACAGTTGGATCTCACGTGTTATGTGCAACTAGTATATTTAATCAATTATTAAATAGGATCATTGTAATACTTTAAAATATTCAGGAAAATTGTATGTCTATAAGAAATATTACATCATTCGACCTTATAAACTTAGTGATACACAATAAATGTTTGATTGATCGGAAGAATTTGTGAATAATATCATTGAACTCGTGCGTCAATGATATTATTCACAAAAGCAAGTCCTATGATATTTTAAATGTACAATTTTTGTGCCTAGAAGCGTTGAGATATTTTTTATAAATTCATTTAATGAGGACTAAACAACTTGTTGAAGCATATTTCCATGTCCCTTTTCCTTTTTTTCCACTACCGATGAGTTCGGAAATTGTTACATTGTGAAATGTTAAGTTGCAAGATTTTTGTATGACAATAACAATCGGATATGACAAATTTGTGAGTTCAGTACAAGTCTGGCCGGATATTACGAAGCCAGGAAAGTTTCCTTCTTCCAACCCCTCTACGACCCACGATCTTCTCGTTCATGACAAGCTGAAGGATGCTTTATTTTTCACCTATCAGAATATGTAAGTACGCCACTTTACGGAGCTTAACATCGGTGAATAATTCTCTGTTGGTGTTGGTTACTGACTATGTCAGTCCATGATATCCACAGCATTCTGCGGTGGATCCCAATTTCGAACGCTTCAAGGCGGTTTATAATATTACCTTTGAGAGTCCACGCCTCCATGTCATAAAGCAGAACTGACCACACAACACTTGACCATTCTTTGTCTCAGCTTTAAGTTTATGTTGTCGTCGAGGAGAAGATTTTTCATTTTGGCCACTTTTATTCTGTATTTTTTTTTGTGTCAGGGCCTAGATTGTCGGTAATTTTACTGCTCAAGTACGTGGATTGTTTTACCCTTTCGATACCAACACCCTTAAGTTGGGGATTTGTACTTAAAAATATGTATTATAGAACATAATACACAAATAATCTAATGGAAACCTATAATATAATTATCTACAACATAAGTAATAGTTATTGCATACATTATAATACGTAATTTCTAGTAGGTACCAAAGAACTTAACGTACAAATTCTTGACATAAACTCGAAAGCGTTAAAGTTATTGATTAAATTACATCGAAATTAAATTTCTCGAGAATTCCGCGCCACGGCAGCGCCGGATAAATTTTCATGCTCAAGTAGTTTCATGATCAAATAATCCATGAAAATTTGATCATTAATGAATGAATTGGCGATATTTTGAATATGAATCTATATTTTTTTACTCAATTCCAGATATGCTGACATTTTTAGATTTGTGCTCTTATTGAATTCATAAAATGTTTAAAAAAATTGTGTCTTTACTTTTATATTGAAATAGTTGCATGTAACACATGAGATCCAACTGTCGATAGCGATAGTATGTATGGTTGAAATATAAGTTCTTCTTCTTCAGCCAGTTTTCATCCATTCTTGGACATAGGCCTCCCCTTTGATCCTCCACAACTCCCTGTCTTGGGCACACTGCATCCATCTCCCTCCGGCACATTTCTTGATGTCATCAGACCACCTTGCCTGGAGTCTGCCAACACCTCTTCGGCTTGTTCTCGGTCGCCATTCTAAGATCTTTTTGGTCCATCGTGAATCCTGGCATCTGGCAATATGCCCAGCCCAGCTCCACTTAAGGCCAGCGACCCTTTCGGCTACATCGGCTACTTTGGTTCTTTGTCTTATCATGACATTCTGAATTCTGTCCCTTATTGAAATATCCAGCAACTTTCTCTCCATAGCTCTCTGTGTCACTAACAGCTTGTGCATTATTCTTTTTGTTAGGACCGATGTTTCCATTCCATAAGTAAGCACTGGGAGAATACATGCATCAAATAGCTTCTTTTTCAAATAATGGGAGTATTTACGGGATTTCAGAATGTATGATAATTTTCCAAAAGCTGCCCAGGCAAGGCCACGTCTTCTCTCTATTTCTGCCTCTTGATTTTCTTTGGCAAGCATCACGGTATGGCCTAGATATATGTATCTGTCTACTCTTTCAATTTGCACTCCATCTATTATGATGGGGAAGGACTCTTCTGCGTTACTCATCATTTTGGTCTTGGAGATGTTCATCTTCAATCCAATGTTCACACAGGCTGAATTTATTTCTGTCAGCATAGTTTTCAATTCCTCCTCATCCTTGGCAAATATGACAATATCATCTGCGAACCGTAGATTGCTGAGATACTCGCCGTTTATATTTATACCTTTCTTAGACCAATCCAGAGTTTTGAAGACATCTTCGAGGGCCAATGTAAATAGTTTGGGAGAAATAGTGTCACCCTGTCGGACACCTCTTCT
The DNA here is from genome assembly GCA_963576475.1 of Molanna angustata. Lineage (NCBI taxonomy): Eukaryota > Metazoa > Arthropoda > Insecta > Trichoptera > Molannidae > Molanna > Molanna angustata. Next base: position 20,902,867 of record OY754969.1, on the reverse strand, counting down.
AATGTAAAATTTCTTGGATGGTTCATGAAGTTGTATATTGGATGTGGCCTTCTCATAAATATTATTCAAAATTTGGGAATATCTATAGTCAATTCTGCAATTATCTAGACCCTTCATCACCGCCCATGTCTCGACTGAGTCAAAGGCTTTTTCAAAATCTATAAATGCCAATGCTATGGGGATATTATACTCATTATATTTCTGGATTACATTCTTTAGAGTTTGTAGATGGTCATTTGTTCCGAAGCCTTTTCTGAATCCTGCCTGTTCTACTGGTTGGTATGAATCTAGTTTGTTTGAAAGTCTGCTGGTGAGGATTTTTGTAAATAGTTTATATAGGTGTGATAATAAGCTGATGGGTCTATAGTTCTCGAGGCGTTTTTGATTTCCTTTTTTATGTAATAATGTAATATTCGCATTGTTCCATTCCTCTGGTATATTACATTCTTCCAGACATCTATTTAGAAGTTGCAGTACCACTCTCTGAAGTGCATCTCCTCCATAAGAATAAGTACCAAACTATAAACCCATAAATACAAATTATTTAATATTTTAAGATATTTGGTTTTCTATACAACACATGTACCTAGGTATGTATGTCAAGATAGGATAGTATGGAGGTCAGTCCTTTGATCCTACCCAGAATGTGAAAACAGCATGATGGTATGCATGTTTGGAGATTAGTATCAAATTATTAAGTCTTCTTAGATATTGTGAGTAGGCTACTTCCATACAAATTGTATGAAACAATGTCGTCACTAAATTCAATTTTTATAAAAATTGTTGAAAAAAATTTGCAATGTGCTAATACAATTGCGATATTTTTTATAGAAAATTAAATTTTCTAGTTGGGGTGTTTTGACTTTTTTCGATATTTAAAAAAAAATTGGAAATATATGCAGTTAAACTCATAAATTTATCATAAAAAAAATATTTTCCTTAATAAAAAATGTTTGAGAAACCCTGGAATTTTTTTAAAAAACTAATTTGTGATTTTGTATTTGTCTATGTTTATACCAATTTTCAGCGTTCTAGCTTTTACGGTTTCTTAGATATATGGAAAAATAAATCAAAATTTCAAAAGTTGATAACCCCTGACTGAAACAAAAATTCACAATTCAATTCAAGAGTATAAAAGTTTTGTAGGCTTGTAATTTTTTATATATTTTAAAATTTTGGGCTCTGTAAATTAAGCGGATCAAAAGTTATAAGGGGGGAACAGACAGACACACACACACACACAAAACTCACATAAAATGTTCTACTCCGAATTCTGAGAAAATCCATGTATGGGAACATATATGCTGCGAGGCCTCTAGTTGGTGCTATTAGCATGCAAAAAGTCCACTATCCCATACAAAATATTCCTTCGTACACGCATCTTGGCTTAATAATGTCGATTCATTAAGAGAATTGAATTCTCATGAACGAATCGACAGTTGGATAATATATTTCAGTTAACTTATTGAAGTCATTTTGAGAAGCAGACAGATCTTACAATAAAGAAATACAAAAGAAATACGCGAAAGATTGGTAATTATTTTTTTAATTTCAAATATTTTTCTGCACTTTTTTTCAAGATAATCAATTAATATTTTAAGTTAATGTACATACATACATTCCATCACGCCATGTACCTTACAGGGTAAGTAGAGAGAACCGAGGGCCATACTCCAATTTAGTTTAGTAATTATTTTATTAATTTCAAATATTTTTCTGATAAGTAATTTCAACTTTTATGTTATTATTATATTCATTTCAAATATTTGTCTGCACTATTTTTCCAATAACCAATTATCATTATAAGTTCATGTATATTTATAATATTACTCCAAATCTAACCAAACAATTTTATTTTATTTCTATTCAAAAGTAGTAATGAAGTACAATACGAATATATATGTAGGTACCTACCTGTAGAAAAAAACTCTTATGTTTATTGAATTTAGTGGATTCATAGAAATAAGACCCTCTTAATTTATTCATGTCACAACATAATTCACTATATCATTATACCAAAAACATTTATCAAATGAACTCTGTGTTTATGTAGGTGTACCGATAATAGCTTCAATCAAATTCTTTCAACTAAACTGTAAGCTTTTAAGAAAGGGGTAAATTATTACTGGCTCGTAAATCGTTTGGGAGGATCTCTTGTACCTCAACTAAAGCGAAGGTTGGATTGCATAAGTCCCTAATTGAATAAGAACATTAGATAAAGCTTTGAAGAAAATCTAATTTGTTCCTTTCAATATGATACGTTGTTAACAACTGACTGAATAAAAAAGATGACCATGGGTAGGAAAATTAAAAATTTAATGCAGGTTTTAGAATGAAATCTGTTTGCAGATTTATGTTAAATTTCGGCTTTAAAAAGTCTTTGATGACCTTGATTTTTTTAATAGATTTCATTCTCACCTGAGTATTTAATCCTTGCGGCATCTTAAGTTACACTTCATTACCGTGTGGTATTTTTATTGATCTGTTATCTCCTCCTACCCTTTCTTATGAATACAGTGGTTCCACAATTGTGTATATTTGTAGTATTATTTTATATTGTCATCATTTGTTATTTTCGCTATGTTAATCATTTTCTGTATTTAATTAATACTGTGGTACAACGTCAGAAATTGCCTAGGGGCAATTATTTTGAAAAATCGTGTTAACATATTTAAGTCATATTTGTATTGTGATCCAACTGTCGATTTGTTCAAGAGAATTTATTTATCTTAACATATCGACAACGTTTCAAGCCATGATACGCGAGATTAGTATGCAGGTTATTTATTTTTCACGGTTTTTTCCAATTTGAAGTCAACAAATACCAACAAAGGCTTCTCAGAATATATGTTATATGATATATACATATGTGGATTTACTCAGAATTCGGAGTAGAACATTTAGTGTGTCTGTGTGTGTCCGTCTCCCCCTTATAACTTTGGATCAGCTCAATTCACAGAGCCCAAAATTTCATAATATATAGATAATTATAGGCCTACAAAACTTTTATACTCAGAATGTTAATTTTTTGTTTCAGTCAGGGGTTATCAACTTTTGAATTTTTCCTTTATTTTTTCATTTATCTCAAATACCTTAAAAACAAATACAAAATCTAAAATTTTTTCCAAAGTTTTTTAAGATATCGAAAAAAAGGCGAAACACCCCAACTAGATAATTAATTTTCTATAAAACACAATTTCTACTAAATATCACAATTTCTTTTTAACAATTTTTAAAATAATTGAATTTAGTTACGTCATCATTTTATACAATTTGTAAGGCAGTTAACACTACAAGAAACTAAATATCCGTATATTATAATGTTTTCTGGCGTCACTGATATTTTGTCAATTTTTAATGCGTACAGTCAGATGTAAAAGTGATTGGTAAATTGAACGAAAGGGACAAATTGAGCGCTCACTAAACTTCATGCCATTCAATTTTTGAGCATCGAATTATAATCATTTTTTGATCAAATCGAATAATTGTCAATCTCTTGTTGGACGTCAAATATTTTAAGATTTCCCAAAATAAGATATTTTAAGGTAATTTTTTTTCACGATTCTCACAATTACTAATTAAAAATTATTGTATAAGAAATGTACGTTAAATTTAGAACTATTTGACTATCCAGATATTTTCAAATCAAAATGTGATGCGGCAAAATGCTATGTAGCGTGAAATGTAATTTGTCAATCAATCAGCCTAACTTTTTTATACTGTTCGAATGAATTATGATAGAAAATAAGTTGAATTGTCTACGAGAATTTAATATATTACCAAATATAGAATTTCCAATACATGTTCATTTGATGATATCTCGAACGCTATTGTAACTGTAGAAAATGTGATGATTTATTTTTAATAACATTGGAAAAGTTATTGTTTAAGATCGCATTTTAAAATAAATTGAAACTCAATAGATTTATTTAGTTTTTTATGTTTATTTAAAACCACAGAATGTGAGTGTGAATTTTATTTTTCAAAAAAAAAAATATGTGCTCTCCAAATCATATTAATGTACACTGACATAATAAATAAGTACATTAATGAAATATGACTTTCCAAGAATATAAATATTCTAGAAACGAAAGGCAGCGCTGCATGAGCGTAAGAATTTATAAATTATCTCTCTTTTAAATAAATTTTTACAACTTGTGAACCATCGCCAAAAGGGATCACGACCCGTAATGGTGTAATATACGTTCCGATGAATAGTTTCGAACCTTTTTACATAAACAGAATTGATCTTTCCACTTGGGTAGTTTTAACGGCGGCATTACGAATCAACGGTGTATTGAGTCCATAAAGAATATTTTTATTTCTTTAAGCATATTATTTTATGAGCATAGCGACAGTAAAATAAACCGTAAACTAGATATTATTACGTAAACGTTCGGTGGAAACGTGTATACTTTTGACTCACATCCGACAGACAAACACAAGTATTACTATGTTGAAAAAATAAACTAATTTTGTTCTTGACTCCTCATAAATGCGGCAAAATTTGGACGTCGTTTTCGTGCTATTTTCGCTAAAGTAACGAAGACATCTTGTTTTATTAGTTAATCAAGCAAATTCGTAAAATTTGTATTGGTCAGCAAATATATAAGATATCAGACATATACTAGGCCTCTCCTCGCTATAAATGCTTTTATTTCATCGTGGAATAGACATGTTTTTTTGTTGTTTTCGAATTGACGACTACTTGATATATAAAAATATAAATCATACTCATAGCGATGCGACCTATATCAGAACTCAATTGATTTATACGATCGTATGAGGTAATTAATTCTATTTTTTTTTAAAACAACCTCAAATTATAGTTTAAAATTCAAACAGCTAATGGCTGAATAAAATATATTCAATCAAAAATTATCATGATTGAACTGTCAATATTAAGTTTGTTTGATATTTACGGTAAATAAAATACACAAATTATTGATTGAATTTTTAATATTTTTTCCAGTGATTGAAAATATACAGAATCAATTTTTATTGTCCAGGTATCGATTTTCTTTTCAAAGCAAATAAAGTTTTTAATCCTCTAAACAAAAGAAATATATTTTCTTACAAATTTGCAATTTTATTTTCAAACCAAAATTATGAATATGTGATTGTTGTATTACGCATTACGAATGATCTTAATACAATCTCGTCTTATCAAAGCTTATAAACCTACGTTAATTTTTTATTTATATGCTGTGTTAATATAAACGAAAATACAAGATTTGAAAAATACTTATTGAAATCACTATAAATGTTTCTCGATAACTTAAATACACATCAGTTGTCGGCCTTCGTGGCTCAGTTGTTTAGGTATCTGACTGCTGATCCAAGGGTCCCGTCCAGTTTTTAATTGTGTTTTCAGTCTGGATCTGTGAGACGATTAATATCGTAAGTCTCCAGAATGTGGCAACTTGTTATTGGGTGCGTGTTTAATAATTATTTGACATACTACCTAATAGTTGCCCGAGAAGCTACATAAATAAATATAAATAAATAAATAAATATAAATAAATCAGTTTATTTTTTGTGTTGTTTTCAATATAAGAATTGTAGGTATAATATTTTAACAATAAAAAAAATCTAGTATTTCATAAGTACTTAATTGAATTTGTAATAATCTAAGCAGACCATTATTGTCCAAATGTAGATCGATTACTTCCTTCCGAAGTACTCCAAATTTCGACGTGCATATTATGTAGATCCAACAAATTTTTATGGAAGTATTGTAGTATCCAATAAAAAAAAATCTGAACGTTTTTCGTCGCCATAAATTTGACGATATAGTTACAATACGAAGTTGTGAAGTATGTTTCGATTTACTTTTCGAGCGAAAGTAAGTCTTATTTAAATATAAATTTTATCATTAACCAAATGAAAGACATCACACATTATTTTGTTTGGATTGATAAATAAAATATAATTTTTGTATATGAAATTTTATTCTTACAATGGTAGGTATGATCATTGATCATATTCGTCACCGATTACCTCTTCAATATATTTATTTACATTTTTTTTTAAAGTTGCATTTTTAATATGATATGATTTAAAATATTTGTGCCGTTAATGCTACTGAAAATTTCCTACAGCTATCGGGAAAACTGCAAGGTCTGGAAACTGTTAAGACTTTATATACCTAGGTTCCCAAATCAATGCCGAGGTTCTTCCTCTTTTGATAGATTTATGATCTGTTTCTACAGGTCCTGAGACGAGGATGTCCAGCTCTCCATTCATTTCTTTGATGGTCTTCCCGCTGGTCGACGTCCCTCTGGTATCTCGCGTATCTTTGGCAGCCTTTCCGTATTTATTCTCTCTACATGATCCCTCCAGTATCGACTTCTCTGCTTGCTCCACCTTACATTATCCTCCACATTGCAGGTTCATTGGGAATTCTGTCTCTTAAGGTTCTGCCCAACATAGGTCTTAGCGTTTTCATCTCTGTTGTTATGAATAAATTCGTACGATGACGGAAATCAGACAGGGAGACGAAAAGCCACAGCAAAAATGCTTTAACTCGACTGAACAAGATCTGGAAAGATTGAGGTATTTCTAACTCCATCAAAATTAATAAAAAAAAAAGCTGTCATATTCCAATATCCCAATATGCAGCCGAAACATGGACAGTGAAGTTCCGTGATCGCGTTAGGATTGACGCATTTGAAATAAGATGTTGGCGTCGCATGATGAGGATTCCGTGGACTGCAAGAAAAACGAACGCGATTCTTGAGGAGCTCAAAATAAAAGAAAGATTGTCTACAGTATGCAATCGCCGAGTGCTGTCACATCGCTAGGAGAGTCAGGTAGGTAACCTGGAAAAAATACTGTCACAGGAATGGTTCCAGGTAAAAGAAATAGAGGCGATAGTATGATCAGATTAAAATGACCGGAATTATGACCTTTATTTGGTGGTGCGAGCTGCAGAGAGCAGAGATTGCCGGAGACGAATTGTCCTGTCCATTGGTGGTTCCGTGGATCACGACCCTCAGCAGTCAGGAAACTAAGAAGATAATTTTACTCAGTATTATTTATATAAATCAAATAATTCTCCCACATGATTAAAGCTTTTCAAGAACTCCATCATGTCGTATGTAATTCATATGTTACATAAAATATTTTATTTTATACGAATGAATTTCTTATTTTAGTAATAATAAAAAAATAGCGAAATTAAAAATTATGAATGATCTTTAATGCAGCGTTTTCTTCTTTGTATAAAATATAATGTCATGATAATATATATCAATACTACCTAATATATTTGACATTATCTTCAAGAAACTGTTCCAAACAGCTCTTTATTTTACATCATATTTACAGTTTTGTTTGTTATGCTGTTTCTGGCAAAATAATATAATTGATTGGGATATTATGAGGCATAAATGACAGAGTGCTGTGTTTTTATCTTCAAAGACTGTTTTTTTGTTGCGTAAGACGTTTTTCAAAATTATGGTTATTCTTTTTGGATGGGAAAATTTCTTTTCCGTTTTGTTACTGCTTCCATAGCAGAATCCATGACGGGTTTCTGCTCTTTGAAGAATATAATAATATGTACTTATACCGTTATCATAACTGGTGTATTACTCGTATATTGAATACGTGACCACTTTGACAGGTGTACGTAGCACTTGTAACTTCTTTTAGCTCGTCATCTTATCTGTCAGATGAATATTTAAACATCTTTCTTACTAAACATGTATAGAATAAATAAGACTTTTGTTATTTTTTCATTATATAACTGAAGTTACTGCACATAAAACCGAGAAAACTTAAAGGAATATGCCCCACGTTGGGTGCCTACTGAACCGGCGCGCAGCGCTTTACTGCCTTTGCCATTTTTGGTCCCAGGATTGGACTGATAATTTTCTTCTTATTCAACTTAGACTAATAAAAGGTAGTAAATGTATTGTTTTAATGTACGCTGTTGTGAAAAACTTAACGTACTTACACGTATCCATCAACAATCAACATTCAAAACATTTCAAAGAATATAATGTTAAATCATTGGAATAAATAAATGCGTATTTTCGATGCTGTTTCTCGGGTATACTTTTATACTTATATATTGATTTAATAATTTTAAAATACAGAGATTTTTACATTTACAGAGCATTTTCTTTATATTTAATTATTTTATATTGTAATTTAACTTTTTTATGTAGCTTTTCATAGTAATTAACCCCTATTTAGATATTTTTATTGACAAACATTTTTTCAACATCTCAATAGAGACGAATTAGGGATATTGTAGAAGAACCAGCCGATGACAGGTCGTAAGCCCTGTAGGTGCCTCGAGTTCCTGGTTCTTCTGCAATATCCCTACTTAATCTCTATCGAGATGTTGAAAAAATGTTTGTCAATAAAAATATCATTTGATTCCCGAAAGGGAAAAAAAACCAATGTTTGCGTATATGCAATTAAAAAAGAATACCCTTTTTAGATTTATTTTTATTTACGACTGTTCATCCTTATTTACAATACATTGTTTAATAAGTAGTCTTTCCACCTACCTATGTACATAATATAATAAAATCTGAATAAAAACCCTTTTCTGATGTTACGTGTGTATTTTAAGACTGGTGTGATGTTTATATTTATTTATTTTAGAGTCAATATCCCAAAAGGTATGTTTAAAAAGTCTTCTCAGTTTTGTCTTTTGCTTTTATATTATTTCCTTGTAAGTTTCTCTCACTTTGACACAGAACAAACCCAATTTACAAAATATTCCATTCCTTCAGGTTCAGCTTTGTTCTCGACATAATACTTACATATCTAGGATCAAGAGCAAGAATATAGAATACATTTTCAGCATTCGAGGTGCGAGGAGCATCTCACGATGTACGTACATCAACCAGACATCCTAACAAAATGTACCAAATTTCAACCCCGCGGGGATACTGACTGCATGCATTATCACTATACCTACTGTTTCTATTGCTTCCATTGTGCAAAAGTTCTTTTTACGTGACTATGCAATTCAATATACATATTTTTTTACTTGTTTTATTTTAATGTTTATATTCATTCAAGCGAGGCCGGATAGAGTGCAACGAGATGAATGGGCTTGAATGAGCGGGGGCGTAACTTCCCGCTCAGTTGGAGGGGTTTAATTATATTATGGTGATGCGAACAAGTCAACCAAAGATTCAGCCTGTAAATCTACCTGTGGAATATGAGACAGTCACTTACTTGTAACGGTTCTCCAATCTTCGCAGGCACACAGATTTCGTATCTCCGATCTCTCTTTCTGGTGGAGATGATGGTTTGTCCACTGAGAAAGTCTGAACACCTGCACCATGCGGTGACACAACAATTCCTCACCAAAAATTTGTGACAATCACGATATATTATAAAGTATTCAAAAGGGCACAGTAAATTAGATTATTACCGGCAAGTTTTAAAGCAAAACGCGGCTGATTTATATTTTAATCGGCGCGACGTAATTAAAAAATGATAGCACAAGTAAATTATGGCTATTAAACTCGAAGAGACATAACTTTATCTCCGCGAATATATCAACACACACTTCAGCTGACGTGCGACTCACTACTCGATCCACTTCCCGTAGTTAGTCCAAATCCAAGGCTCAAACCATATCCGCTACCTGTGTCGCTCAGATGTTGAAAAAACATGACAAATAAATGACTATCTAATTCACAGATGGCAGACTGGTCCTTCAGTTGACTTGTTAAATATAAATAAAATCAAAATAAATAATACAATAACTTTGATTGGCAAATGAATATATTGCCCAACCAGGGCTAGTCAAGTAATTCATTTTTTTTTTAAATTCCAGTGTTTCTCATACATTTTTTATTAATAAAAGAAATATTTTTGAGACTCGCGTGAGCGAGTTGCTTTATAAAGTGAATGGAATAAGTTTATTATATATGCGCATTTCATCAAATTTTTCAAATAAATTTCTCAACATATTATTTACGTAGTTGTAAGATTTCAAATAATATATATTATTTATTCACATAAATATTTGTGTGCACTCGTATTTCCGACTTCCGTCCCTAGATCCGTCTATCGCCAGACTTGAAACATAGGCTTTCCAATAAGCTAGAGATTTCTGTATTAATAATATAACTTTCGTGTTTAATAATTGATAATTACATTATTCTTGATCCGAATAATCTTTATCGTCTCAAATTCTTTATTTGATCAATATTGTTGTGACGACAAAAATAACATCGTTCACCTTAAATAACAAGATATGTTATATGGGGGTATGCATATTATTTGAATATATCATTCCTTTGCTGCCGTGTTATGCTGTTTTAGTATTTTCTCAAAGACATAATAAACAGCTGACAGACAATAACAATATTATTTTAGTAAATAAAGATAGTCGGAAGGAACTGGGAAAATCTTCTCCTTATTGTTTACCGTTCAATTTTCTATACTATGCTCTTATTGAAGTCAGCACACATCGTGACGTTGAAATAAACTAAGCAGTTATTCAATATCAAAATATTTCTACATTGAAGCTTATTTAAATTCAAGTTGTTCAATTTATGAAGACATAAATTTCGAAGATTCTTTTCTACAAATCTTATAAGACGCACTGGTACACTTTAGATTATTCAATTTGACTCTGTCTGAGTTAATCTTTTTTTTTCATAATTCCTATATTCAAGATTGTGTCTAGTAAGTAGTAAGTATATAGTCAATATAGGTATGTCCGTCTATTATTTATACACGCACATGCACACCTACTCTAACACACTCACACTCTTTCTAGTTAACTCTTTTATACGCACATACTTTTACAATTCACACTTTTTATTGTCTTATTTTGATATTAGGATAGTACCTACGTAAGAGGTACATGTTTTTTTTATATTTCTATTTATTTACTTTTAATAATTTATTGTATTTTATTTTATTGTATCCTGTCCTTAGTAAAAATAAAATAAAAATAATAATGCTTGTTCTCTTCATGAAATTGAGTATATTTGTTGATTATAAATTAAAAAAAAATATATAAAAAAATATGATAATGATAAAAAGTATTAATGAAATTTATTGTACGTAAATAGAACAAATATTTAGGTTCACGAGTCAGGAAATAAATACCTTTCGTGTATGAAATCATGGAGGCTACAGCGAAGTCTTAATTCTATATTTTTAGTTGTTTTTAACCGTATTACATTAATTCTGTGGTGCAATTTATCACAACTAATCCGATATTATATTATACAAAATGGCGAAAAGTTTTATATTTATGCGATTTTTTAAGTCTTGTACTTTGAATTCTCAGTCAGAATACCGACATATTTCGTGAAAATCTCGGCGGTGCACCGCACGGAAGCTCTGAGCAATTTGTCTGGCTCAGGTAGCGCATAAAAATCCCCTCTTCATTTTTTGAATTACACCCATTACTCTACCAGATTGAAAATACCCTACCCTTTTGTGGTGAACCCTCAAATTGGCAGAAGACCTCATTTTACGGAGTCGATATACTTACATACACTCTAATAGTCGGGACTGTTCTCGAAACAGACTGTTTCGCAGTAATTGAATGCTGTTTATACTCTCCACTAATGTGGAATTGTGAAAAGTCACGATTTCACAAATTTAAAAAGCCTATTTTTTACTCAACACTTCAAACAATAGTGGAGAGTCATGATTTCATAATTTATTTTTTAGTTATTTATTCACATCTGTTTCTCTGCAGGTAATTTAATCGTAGGTACTATATATCCAATATAAGTATAACCATATTGATTTAGAGTTGATTTAATTTGCAAGGGTATCGTAAAACAAATTTGATATTCCAGTAACGAAACAAGAAATTGTCTAAAGCTTTTACGAACCTTTATAGCGATTCCCTCTTAAGTGTATTTGAAGTGTAATCAACTTATCACCAACCTTATGTTTCTATTCCTCACATTTCTCTATACAGTTACTTTTGTTAATTTGTTTGAGAAATTAACACCAGTTATTCTATTTGTCCACTTTAATAAACTCCACTTCACCCAATTTCTACGTGTAGTCCCTTATCATTTTCTCTGGGGACTTCTTTGGGCCCTCTCTATTTCTAAGGCATTCTAGCAAGACCCGTTGGAATGCTCATTGCTCATGTCTCCTCGTGCATATTACCTATGCACGTGTGGCTATGGCCATCGCACAAATCTAATTGATGGTCATTGCCCAACTCTAATTGGCGGACGTATATATATACGGCCATTTTGAATAAAATATTCATTCCGTTCTGATACCCAACTGTGTGTCGTACTTCCCGTAAGCACGTGATTTATAAGTGTAAATTTTATTAATAAGGAATAATTTCAGTAGTTGTTAATTGTAATCTTTTTAATTTGTTCTCAACAATAAATACGTAAGTCATCTTCACTCTTTCAATCTTAACCTGTCTTATGTCCCAACTTACATCACATAATTATCATTAATCAATTTGGACTATCGCTATCCACGATAATCAATTATATGGGACTGTTGGTTGAACACGCTCGTTAATAAAGAAGGCAAATTATGAATCACATATCCCGGTTCGATTCCGGTATATAGGGATAATTTGTGAGCCAGCAGAACTTACACGTATGTGGTTTAGTGTACATTAGATCTAGTACATGTACCCCTATTGACCTACACGCCACATGCACGTAAGCCCCCATACACGTGTCCATACCTACTTTGTCGGTTTTCACGCGCTTCCAGGCTTATTAGATCAATATTCACTATGTTTCTTATTTATTCATTCGTGGTTGTATTCATCTAATCTGGCTACTCCTGGTCAATAGCGCAAAATTTTCATATCAGTTATATGGTACCTACCAATCAACTGTAGGTAGCAGTATTTGTTTTAACATGACTACGTAAGAGACTCCATCTATTAGTATTTGAGTCCATTATACTGTTGAAACCCACTGCGTAGCGTTAGGTAGAGTTTCCAATTTGTTCAGATAAATATTAATTCGAAACATAAAAAGACCGTATTGTAAGAAGGTAGAAACTAGGAATTCGGAAGATCGTACCACAGCCGGGCTGCTGTATTTATAAAAGAGTTCGAGAACCGAATTTTTCGTGTATGTTGAAGCTTTACTGTGAACGGATGGTGAGATTGAGTAAAACGAGTGATTCTATTTTGAATGGGTGGAAGAGGGACAAGGGATGCAAGTTATTCTGAGCATCCCGTGGTAGTAGGTGTCTATAGAATAATCTTATAATTCCGACCTCGCCTCTGTGGCCTAGTGATTGCAATCCATCAGGCAATGATTATTATTTATAATCAGTATAATTTTAATTTCAACTTCATCTCGAAAAGACTTCTATCACCTTATATACTAAAATATCTGTTTTTGACAGTTGAGACAAATAAAGAATAGAAATAGATTGACAGTATTGACCCTACCAGGGTATGTACTGTTCTACCCTTTTACCTTCTCGAACGATATTCAAACCGCAATTTTCAATTATATTCAAAACATCTATCGGAATAATAATTAATAACGGTAAGAAACTCGAGAGGGTTCAAGAAGAATCGAGACTTTAAATTCACCCTAATTAAACTGTATATAAACCATCAGAAAATTTTATTTTTATCATAATACTCTATAATATTATGGTAAAAATATTTTTGTTCACTGTGTTTAAAAAAATATTATGTAGGATTTTTTTATCAATTCTTAGAAACTATTTTTCCGGTAATATTTATATTTTTTTTATCTATTTTTTCATTTTTTTATTTATATCAATTTTTTCATTTTTTTTTCTTTTTTTTACACTAAGCTTTAAGTAAATCAAATATTCAATATTTAACATAGGTAGGTATATAAGAAGAAAAATTTTGTTTCTTTGATTTTTAAATTTATTCTTTTCACAGAAGAGCTTGCACTCTGGTAAATGGCAATATGTTATGTTTTTATTGTGTATCGTATCTAATGATTGTTTATTTTGAATATGTAATTATTGTGTTATGTAAATAAATTAAAAAATAAAAAAGTCATTATATAATTCAAACTACTGTATTAAGTTTTAATAAGTAAGTTGTGATATTTTTGTTATGCTCTCGGCCTACCCCGTTAGACATATGGCTTGATGGTATGTATGTTGGTGCGGCAAACGACAAAAAATAACGTTACTGACCAAATGACATTATACAAAATTCTAAATTACATAATTGACTCACCCGACATATTAAAATTAATTCCTTTTCATGTCCCGATGTTAAGTGGCAGACGTAACACCCTATTCTACACAGACCGAGCGCGTACCACTACAGGGCAGAACGCATTCATTGTGCGGGCTTTCAATAGTTACAACAATAATTAAGATGGGTGGATGGCAGAGCGGTTAGCGCACTGGGCTAGTAATCCAGTGGTCGCGAGTTCGAATCCTGCCTCGACCGATTTCGTTCACCTATAGCACAAGCATTTATGCTTATTTTAGGGAACGTAGGAAGATGTATATGTACTTGTTTGACAAGGACATAAAAAAAAAAAAAAAAAAAAAAAAAAAAAAAAAAAAAAAAAAAAAAAAAAAAAAACTTTGCAGGCCTGGACATGTTTGATAGTACCCAATCGGCATACAGAAGTCGGTTGATTAATGTTTTGCAAGTGAATGATAATAAATTGATTAAATAAGTATATTTACGCATTCCTCCTCATCATCCACATCCTTCCCACATTTCATTACTTATCTTATTTATTTTTTATTTTTTATTTTCTAGTCATTTGTTTTTCTCTTTTGAACTTGTTACTTATATACATTTGTGAACTTGTTACTTATATACACTTGTGATGAGTATGTAATTGGTCTCATTTTTGTACATCTTTTCTTTTATATAATTTTCAATATGACTGTATACTTATCCAAATAAATAAATAAATGTGTTAATTATTTATTATAATCAGGATGCCCGATAGAAACAGGCTTTATAGCTCAAATCGCCTACAGGCAATAATTCTGCCACATAATAAGAAAATTATTTTTGCATCATAAATGCGTCATATATGAGATAAACCTATTAAAAAAATACATGAATTCAAAAACTATTTTCAGTATCTTTACATACATGAAAGGTTCCAGGTTCTTAAAATTATAGAGTAAAAAGAAATAAAAGATTACTCACGATGTTAATTACCATATTTTAGTAACAACTTTCAAGCATTCAATATGAATTCACTAAATAATAAATATACAAAATTAACACGAAAGAGGAGAGATTGGCACTGAAGCGCGTCGCCCGTGCGTTCAGTTAAATACCCACCTAGCGCCAAATTCCAGAAAGATCGATGATCGCTGATTGGACGCCAAGAGAAGTATGTATCCATCTGACAGGGCGGTTCCTAGGCGCTGTACCGCCACAAATGGATATTATCATCTTTAGCCCACAAGACGGGACATATACCACATCGCCTGATGCCGTGATGTAACACACCGCCTGATGTCGCGATGTACCATGTCGCCTGATGCATAGATGTACTACGTCGTCGACACCAGCCAGTAAGAACACCAGTAACCGCATGATGCCGTGAAGTACCACGACTGATGTAATGACAACTTTGCCCCTGCACCTTCTGACCTGCATTTAGGGCTGCGCCTTTCGCGCCCGATCATCTGACAGCACATCTGTATCTGCCAACCTACGCATGAGACTGCGCTCTTTTTTGTTGTTTTACAAAAGTTTTTTAGACAATTATATATTTTTTAATCATTGAAACATTTTTTTTTGTAAAAATTAGTTCATTACTTCTGCACGGATTCACATAATGTAATCAAGATTTTTCATTATTGGTACCAAAATTAATTCTCGAAAAACTAAGGAACTATTTGTCAGGGTTTGTTGTAGTTTAAATTTATTCATCAATTCATGTTCGTGTTGAATCTTTATAATTAGATCATACTGTTACAATATATTTTACAAAACAGATAAATTTTGTCGTAAGTTTTATTTTCTTGTTTTGCTTGGGATATCCTTAGATATCATTAGTAAATCAAATTGTAAATAGTTATCATTAGATATGATAAAACCACTGGGTATATAGGTATTATTCAAAACATCTAATTCACGACTTGTTAGAAGGTTTATTGCTATAAATTATTAATACTATTGTTCTCAATGTTACTATCGACAATAATCTATTATGAGTATGCAAATTTAACCAAGACCTATCAAATAACTTGAATTTATCCTTAATAATTTCACTACTTCAGTGGTTTCCAAGTTTTGGTACACTTAAGTAGGTACGTTAAATTGTTTTAAAATGCCTAAATTATAATAAAAATTAGAAATTTGATCAGTTTGTAAAAAATATGTAATTTTCCAATGTGAGATTCTTTCATCAATTCGTTTTCTTTCGTAAGAATCTAAGTAGGTAAGTAATGGAAACAAAAATTATATGTATATCATATATAATCTAAGGATATGTATCTTAAAATGGTTTCTATATATGAATTATAAAATCTTCCAAAAAATATAATAAATTTATTTACAAAGAAAACACACATTTGCGTATTGTTCTCATAGTTTTTATATTCACATAAAGTTTCGGCGACGATCCAATTTATCATCTTTAACAAGCTTTGAGAAATCCCAAACTATTCAGGTTAATGGTTTGTAGAGAGGCAGTGAGACACGGCGAATACTTGTACCTAACTTGAGCAACACGTACCTATCTGTCTTTATTTGTTGTTCATACCTTCCTTTAGTGCTTTATCTAGACCAGATTCAGATAGAGAGAGAGAGAATGCTTTCAAATCCGCATTTGCTTGGTTTGACACTTCAAACTTCTCCTTCTAAGGAAACTGTTGGTACCTATCCATTTACGTGTGCTTTCCACCCAAATGATTGATTAAACTTACCGATTCAGTGTAGTAATAATAATTTGTCAATCAGTAAACTGTATTCTCAAACCGAACAATCATTCCGATATTACTAAACCATGTTATCATTTATTCAACTTTATGAATGATTAGTTTATTAATGAGCTTTCACCTACAAATGAGCTTTACATGTCGTGATCAAGTGAAATCAATAATATAACTATGATTATTTATGTAACGAATCCCTATTAAGTACAAAACAATAAACATTTCGTAGGAATATATAAAAAAAGGAAGTTTTATCTTTTTTACGTTATAACGTGTACCTACCTATTGCCAATCTTTTCAACAAGCATCGGTCTTCCTGATATTATATTCGTAGACAAATTTGTTTAACATATACATACAATCCAGGGCTATTATAGTTGTTTATTTTTTTTCGACGTCGGCTTCAAGAAACCTCTCAGAAGTATACTGGTATTTTTTTTTTGAAATTATATTCCTGAAGTCGGATATAAAAAAATATTTTAGTCATATAAAATGTATTATATAAGATGATTTTTTGCATGAATGTGTAGAGAATACTAATAAAGTATCAAGTAGTTCTAATACTGAAATGTTTTATTTTTTTGAAATTCACTCACTCCATTTTTGATTCAAATACTAATGGGTAAATCACTAAATACTAAATAATATGTTTTTTGAACCACTCCTAAGTATTTAATGTCTACTCGTTTCGCACAAGAACCGCTTGGTTACTAGTAGGTACATATAATAGGTATATTATACATATCATTTAATCAAATTCAAGGACAATTTATAATTTTCTAGACTATTTAATTATAATGTAATTAGATGGGTCAGTGTCAGAGTGAGCATCGCAATAAATTAGTGACCCAGTGATGGAGAGTTCGCACCCTGCCTCGACCAATTTCTTTCACCTATAACGAAATAATGTATTAGTACTTTTCACACGGAGTCGTAACCAACACTAAACTCTCCACACCATAGTAAGTGTTCATTTTATCTTGAAAGGTTAAAATCTCAAATTGAAATTTTATGAAGTACATTTCTGTTAGATTCTTTAATAAATATAATATTCCCAGAGGATAAGAGTTTTCGCAATACACCATACACACAAAAACGTTGTCATGAAATTCATATTATGCACTTTTTACGTGATACCTGTTGAGTAATTTCAAGTAAAACTGCATTACTAGCAAGAATGAGCATTTATGATGAGTGTATCAATGTTGATGAGGCGATGTATATGTGTCATGATAGAAGAATGCGGTGTTCGGTTCTCACTGTCAACCCCTTGAGAAAGATAGAAGTTGAGAGTAAAAAAAAACACTTGTCTATAGAGACACATACAATATCAATATGAAGTTGATCACAGGACACAAAAAAACAACGTAAATGATGAATTCATAGAGGAGAAATTAAAAGTTGTCTATGGAAAACTAATCAGCTCTAAGTCTATGCACTTTATACATATGTATGATGTTAATATGAAGAGAGGACACAAAAAGTGTAATCCGTACGGCGTACGCCATACATACAAACACATCACGACGAAACTCACAATGTGCACTCTCTACATTATTCCCGTTGAAAAATTTATGTTAAAAAAAATACGCTTAAAATTTGTGAAATCATGACTCTTCACTATTCCATAGTGTGGAGAGTAAAAAAGTGCTCATTTCCGTCATCAAATGTTACTTATTCACACCATACGCTCAAGCGCTCATGCCAGAAAACTTAAATGTATAGTATACCTACGTAAACGACTGTGTTGTGGCTAACGCTAAATTCTCCACTACACAATTGAGTTTCCCTGCAAATATTATACTCTAATATCAATATGAATACCAATAACTTATATACAATATATATGAATAAGTATATAATACATGAATTAAACCATTTTTGTGGTAGGTATATAGGGTGTGTTCCACTTTTTACCTTTGTCTGCCTAACTAGGAATAATTCCCGTTTTAAGGCAGCCTATTTATTTTTTGTTTATTTTATAGTTTTCTTCCGAAACAAATATATGTTCTGAATGATGAAAACATTATTAAACAATATATCTAAATGCTGCACCCTTTAATAAAAAACAAAAAAATATTTTACTTAAGAAACAGATTGACCATAAGTATCTAGTAGATTAAGTCAGATAGTATAGATTTGAAACATAATAATAGTAATAATAGTAAAAATAAAAAAAAAAATATTAAATGATTCTTTTTTTTTTTTTTTTTTCATGGAACAAACTACAAATCACATCAACTGGAAAAGCACTTATTTACACAAAAAAAAATATATATATCAAGATATACAAAGTAAAGTGTATGAAACATTTAAACATATATATACGTTAAGTTTAGTTCTGATTGTTTTCTTCCAATGTTTATAAGCCAGTTTTTTATATATTTTTTTAGGAGAGGTATACTCATACTTTTACAATCACTAGGTAGGGAGTTATATATTCTTGGACATTGCCAAACGTAAAAAAACTCTTTTATGTATATTTTTCAAATAATGATCTATTATTATGGACATAATTTTTCAAACGGTTGTATGTTTTTCTTTTATTGTTGACCAACTTTGAATGTAGTTTTTTGAAGATTATGGATATTGTATAAAAAGTTTAAACAAAATTAAAATATCTCAAATTTCCAGGTCGTGAGAGTATTTTTCAGTTTTAACAGATGAAATCATAGAGAAACATTAAGAAAAAATGAACCGTTATCCATGGAAAACTAATCAGCTGTAAGTTTATGTACTTCACACATCGGTAGTGTTATGGCAAAAGGCCATAACTGCTCTGAACCAAATTTTACAGGAGAGCCAAAATAAACTTGTGATATTTATACTTGTGATATATAAACTTGTAATAACTTTTTCTTATGGCATAGGATATATCTTGAAAAATCTCAGTATATAGTGCAGTAGCACCTCTATCCTTTTGCCATACTATGGAATGTATTATTAGAAACATTTTGTGGAACAAAGGTAAAAAATGAAAAAAAATCGCAGTTATAACCTTTTGCCATATCATAACCGACATATGATATCAATATTAAGTTTATCGGCCTTTTAGTTTGATCTGTACAGAGGTCACAAATTTTCATATTTGTGTACGGCATACGACATACACACAAAAACATCACAACGAAACTCAAAGTATGCACTCTCTACATGATACTCATTGAGAAATTAATGTAAAAAAATCCGCCTAAAAATTGTGAAATCATGAATCTCCACTATTCCATAGTAGTAGAGAGTAAAAAGTGAACATGACGCGAATCTGCAATCCTCAGTTCTTCGTGATGAGATGGCAGAGTCCAAAACAACATTTTTTTCGTTCCGTTTCCGGAAGCATTTTTACGGCGAACCTTTTTTTGTTAAAAAATTTGGAATTTTTGACTCGTTAGTTCCACATTACTACTGACTCAACGAAATTGCAGCAGACTTTCTGTTGCAAAAAAACATGCTAGTAGCAAAAATAAGACAACTGGTGTTTATGTACTAATGTTAACGTAGGGAGGCTTGGCGAAAATAATATTAATTTACACATTCCTCAAAAATTGATGTGTGTAAAGATGTGATATTCAAAGGTTGCATATAAGAAGATGTAGGAAATGCATGGTGTCCTATGATAGAGAATGCACGACCATCAAGAGTGAGAACTACTACTGATAAGATTTATACGTATACGGGTCAATTCATTCTTGTACATAATTTTTATTTTGCTTATTATTTATGTCAAGCAAGTTCACAATGTATTATGAAACAACAGTTTAAGTTTTCGTCGAATTTTTGGTATTCTCTAGAGCAGGATTATCATAATAATAATATGTATGAGCTATCATTAAACTATTTGGTTACCTATTAAAGAAACATAGGACTTTAATGTTATCACATTAAAACTCACTGACTGTAATGCTTATGCAACTACACACATATATTATGTAAATAAATTGTCACAATCTCATATATGTGTTTTTTTCATAGGCAAGTTTTAGTCAAATTCCGTACATTAGAGTGTATTTTCTTAGAAAATCAAAATAATAATATTGCTAAGTTTAGTTTGTCGATCGACAATTCTTGATAGAACTCCATTGTACGTTGATATGTTATAAAAAATATAAAAATACTTGGTAATTGTTCTATTGTGTTTATTTGATTATTGACGCGTTTCGTGCAAAGCACATCGTCAGAATAATGCTCTACAAGACTGAGACTAGTGGTTATATACAAAATTTACATGGCAGTAAATTTTGTATATAACCACTAGTCTCAGTCTTGTAGAGCATTATTCTGACGATGTGCTTTGCACGAAACGCGTCAATAATCAAATAAACACAATAGAACAATTACCAAGTATTTTTATATTTTTTATAACATATCAACGTAATAATATTGCTTTTAAAGACGTTACTAAGAAATACTCGTAACAAATAAAGATATTAAGATACATTTAATCATTATTTAAGCTACTGAAATATTTATAATGTACTGCCATGTAAATTTTGTATATAACCACTAGTCTCAGTCTTGTAGAGCATTATTCTGACGATGTGCTTTGCACGAAACGCGTCAATAATCAAATAAACACAATAGAACAATTACCAAGTATTTTTATATTTTTTATAACATATCAACGTAATAATATTGCTTTTAAAGACGTTACTAAGAAATACTCGTAACAAATAAAGATATTAAGATACATTTAATCATTATTTAAGCTACTGAAATATTTATAATGTTTACTTATTTATTTATTAATTAAAAGAAATATCAACAGAACATAGGAATACATATAAAAAAACAGTTGTTTACTACATGTAAACAAGATAATATATATGAACACAGAACAAGGAATCTAGATTATTTGTTATGTGTATATGAAGCAAAATGTGTTTATATATTATAATTATATTTTTTGGATTCATATTATTCTTCTCGTCTTTGTTGGCTTTATTTTTATTCATTTTACATGATTTTTTGTTAACTTAATTTACAAGCAGTCTTCGCTTTTGTGTCTAAAAAGTAAACTGTATCGAAAATTTTCTACGATCAATACATCAATCCAATATATTTATTAAAATCAAAATAATATGATAGATACACTCATTTCATACATTTGTCACTATTTTATTATATGTAATTAATACTTTTGACTGTTCAGAGTCACAAGACTTAACGACCAAGTTATGCGATACCTACAATCTACGATCAAAGCTGGGTGTACAAGTTTAGAAATTAAATTGGATATGAGAATTAATAAGAAAATATTATTTTTCATTTAGGTACGTTATTAACTGAATGGATGTGAATAAAAAAGATAGACATTAAGGAAATATCAGCTACGAAATAAATGTCTAACAGCAAACTTTATTTGACTTTGAAATATCAAAGTGACATAAATGTTTGTAGAATGACGTGTTTCATTTGTTTTAAGTCGGGTGATGTTTTTCAATTTCCATAATATGTGAATTCTGGAAATGATGAATGTGAATGATATTAAATGAAATGTTTGATATCTCTTGATGATAAGGGACGCTGTCAGTAACAACATGTTTTTTTATTTAAATATAACATTTCTTTTCCCGGTAATTTTAAAGCTTATCTTTAAATTTGTATACATTTTATATATTTACGTACACCTTCGTGTTTCGCTATGGGCTAAATAATATTTTAAGAATTAATTGGATTACTTTAATCACCACCTTGGGAACGTTTTAAGCAAAAGCAATCTCCGCTTCGAATTAATTACTTCGATAGTTTTTAAGACTTTAAAGGTTTTCGTTAAATTCAGTTTTTTTCTGTTTGTTTTAGTAAATTGTACAATGAGTATATTCAAATTAAATAGAAGACTTTGTCCACAATCCCGGTTCTTACTTTGCTCGCATTTTACCAAACAATAACACCAAAGTGTAAGAATATTTAATCTGTGCTCTGTTCTGTTGTGCACATCTTTAACTTTTTAATTGCGCCCCATTAACTTAATTTTAATTTATTATTATTCATACATTGAGACACGTGAGGTATAAATCATAATATGAGTTTCTAGTGGTCGATGCTTCCCCCCACTCCCGCCCTGCCTCTCTCCTTTCCCATCCTGTTTTCATAATTATTAATAAATGTGTATGTACTTAATATATTTTAGAATACGATAATTGGCAACATAAAAATTATCTCTGTATATTTGTATAAATCTTTATTGTATTGCTGTTGTATTCTATAAAATAAATAAATAAAATAAAAATGCTTTACCTTACTTGTGTTTAGTGTGTCTATAGCAAATTCAATAAAATTCTATTGTGCATCTGAGTCTGTCACATTACTTTTTTGAGATTAACAAACGTATACTTTCGCTTTAAAATAAAAATAATCATAAGCACTTACTTGAAGTGGCGAGTTTATTGCCACAGGATATATTTTTAATTTTTTGCGTTCTGTTCTCTCTGCCTACCCCGCGAGGGACATGGCGTGATGGTATGTATGTATGTATGTATGTATATATTTTTCCAACTTAACAGTTTTTTCAGCCCAGAGAATCAATTATTGCGTAAGAAATTAATATAGATAAATTTCTCACCTGCTGAAGATAGAAACCAGGAAACCCGCACAGAAGCCAATTACCAATTGATAGCAGATACCAATTGATTAATAATATTAATAATTTACACGAAAAACGAAAAAACAACAGGTTTATTGGAAATCGTTCATTAACAACAGTAATATCAATGATAAATATTAATTATTATATGATATCAATATTGTCGATAACTCATGTTATTTAGGTACCTATTTGCGAAAATCACAAAAGCGAGCATGTGGTTGTTTATAATTAAATTACAATATCGTAGGAGAACATTAATAATATAACCCCGAAATCTCATTTCGTTGAAATAGTATCGCAACAAATGATTTAGAGAGAATTGAGAGGGGTGGGGTATTATTTACCTCGCATCAGCCAACCTTAAATTTTGTCCGTTGATTATGAGAAACCCATTTATCTTTGCCATTGATACAAAAGTGTAATTTATCATAGTCGTAAAAATGAAATAAACCAAAACCAATATTTTTCATTCCGACTCCGGGTAGCTAATTTGGTTTAGTTAGTTAATTAGATTTTTATTTCAATCAACAATCCTATTATACCAAAATTAGCTCCATACTTCCAATCGGGATAATATCACGAAACAAATAGAATCCAATATTGATTACGCTAAAGAAATTTGAATACTTTCAACAAATAATCGCGCAATATATACATTATCATTATCACAATATACTCATCGCGCAATATAGCGGCGCAATATACACATTTTGTCACTGTTGTACAATATTCTCTCGAACCCAAACCTGCCACAATACCTCAAAAGCAAATTCACTTATTTATCCAATCATGGACTTCCACTCCGATTTGCTGAACGTACAACACTATCCATCCCTATCCATAATACAGAATTTCTCAGCTCTTCGTTCGAAGTACCTACAATCTGTAAGATTATGGAACTTTTAAATAATTTACTTCTGTGCAATATTTAGTATGGAGTAATTTAAAAAAAAGCGCTGTTTTCGAAATTTTTTTTTGGGAAATTTATGCTGAATTTTAAAATTGTATGACAAACATTCACTCAAAATTTTTGGAAAATATTTCTTTTAGAAATGTATATTTGAGAAATTTGATTTCAAATTCGATTATGTAGTTTTATTTGCTTTCTTAATTTAGAATGTTCTAGTAACCAATATGTATTGAATTTTTTATTGTCTTTGTGTTTCCTTATGATTTTTTGTAATAAAGCAAAAAATATTTATTAGTATAAATTACTTTCTACTCAAAATATCATTAAAGTTTTTTTTATTAATCAAATAAAGTTAACATTTATATCAACATCATCACTATTCAGATCCATTTATAAACTCCCTTCTTCTACTTCACTCATCTGTCTGTATTGTAATTTTACAATCGATTTTCTTCTTCCTCTTCTTCCTCAACTTCCCGAACAGTTAGTGCTATGAAACCCACAGATTTTTTGTATTCCTAATAACGATGCATGTTTAAAATGTTTCATTGGATATTTTGATAAAATAGTCAGTTAAATGAAATTATTATTTTTGTCGGCCTTCTTGACTCAGTTGGTTAGATGTCTGACTGCTGATCCAAAGGTCCCAAGTTCGATTCCTGGTGGAGAAACAGTTTTTAATTGTGTATTCAGTCTTAATCTGTGATACGATTAATATCGTAAGTCTCCAGAATGTGACAACTTGTTATTGGGTGTGTGTTAAATTAATATTTGACATAGTACTTGTTAGTTGCCCGAGAACTAATATAAAATAAAATAAAATTGAACAAATTTGTATTTCCGAACTTGTGTTGTGAAGATGTTGCATAATACCATTTAATGATTCGGCGGATATTTTGTAGTAGTTAATATTTACCATATTTGAATTATAAATTAGCTATAAATCACTTGTTTTATATTATCCAAACTAATCACTCATTCAATAACCACAAACTAAAACTATTACACGAAACACAACATAAAGGATACCGACTTAACAACAACGAAACACTCGAAATACATAAACACATAAATTCCGGCATAAAACTTATAAATAACCATACCTTTCATAACACTTCTCCAGTACTTAATATATTCCCTAAAACAAAAACACTATACAATACTCCCCTCCCCCCACTAACCCAACCAACTCTCAACCGCCACCCCCCTCGCTTCAAATACAGATACACACAAATTCAACATGTTAGTCTCGACACGCCAGTCGATGGAAGGACAGCTCATCCGAAACATGTCGCGAAGTGACTCAAAAAACAAGTGGTTTATAGCTAATTTATAATTCAAATATGTTGCATAATATTCAGACATTTTTAATATGGTTATTAGAACGATTTTGAAACATTCAAAAGGGCGTCATATTTTATCCAACAAATAAGTATTTAATTATTAGTATCTTTAAGACAGTTTTCAATAAGTAATTTTTGACGACTGTCAATTAGTAGATCAATAAGAAAACGTACATTTATTTTTCCTATGCACTATCATCAGAAATACTTGGATATAATATTTAATCCAAAGGAAATATCCCGTCCTTTCCAAAGAGAGACTGACTCCAGAGAAAATTATGTTGTGTACGTTAAAACTTAAGGAGAATATTTGTCATGTACGGGGATGATAATAATCCTATGCGACGGTATGAGCTGTGTGTCGGTATTATTACGACAATATTGAATGTGTGTGAGGGTGAACGAGCTATGCTCCGCTCGTTTTGTGCGGATAAAGTAGGTACACAAGATGATACAGAGGTGTGTGAAGGAAATAGAACGATTGATTCAAAATGGGAAACGCGACTTGAATACGGAAACGTGAAGCGGATGGATGCCGATTCATCAGCACCCACTTTTCTCTTCTGATCATTTACAACAGGGCTTCTCAAACTTAATCGGCCGCTACCCTATTTAACGTGTTTTATTTACAATGCAACCCCTTTCATATTTCTTAATGTATGTAACTAAGTTTCCGATGACCCTTTTTTGTTTCTCTTGGAGAACTAGTGAAGTGTACTTATTGATATCGAGATGTTACATAACAAAAATAAAGAAATTATGTTTTTTTAATTGTTGTGCTACTAAAACCTCAGTCGATATTTTCTTCATGCAACGAAAAAAACACCAAAAATCCTTCTGATAAGTAATAATCCAATTCAACCTATTATGTACGAGTGGGTTATCCAATAATCAATAATATGATCTATCTGGAAGCGACCACTTGACAGAATTACTCACTATCAACTCATCTTTTCTAGTGAAAAAACTATTAATTCATGTTGTACTTATTACCAACTCGTATATATGCGTGTATTATTATTTGCTTTTTAACTTTCTTTTTCTTGTTCTATAAAATATTGAATTTCAATTGAATATATGCTAAAATAAGTTATTTTTGTTAGAGTATTAATTCATTTTTTACAAAATTGACGCTCATATGTGCATTTACAAAAATTAGCTTAGAAAGAAAAAACAAACATAAATTAAAACAATAAAATATAAAATAAAAGCAAGTATAAAAACAAAAAGAAAAACTATGATCATAATATCGAAACAATTTACATAACCAATCTACTACGTTTAAAATTCCTTCCACCTTAGTGATTTTTTGCATTTTTTTTTCGATAGTTATGTTTGTGCTCTTTGTGCGCATTACCTTTAAGAACTATAGGTTTACAATGCGAACAACATTATCGTATGCTACTGGAGTGTGTGTTAAAAATACACATATGTTTAAACATTTGTATTTTCAAACAAAGCTTCCAGTAACGAGATGTGTTGTTTATTTTACCAAAAAACCTATATAATACCTACATTCGAGTTTTCACAACATTTTCATTGAGTAACTAAAACCTGTTTGTTGACGTTTTGATTGGGTATTTGTGTTGTGTTGTCAGGGATATATAAATATGTACGTAACCTTTACTTTTTACACACAAGTTTATTTATGTAATGTAAGTTACATAAATGGATGTATAAAATCAAATGACCACAATTTTTGTTGGTTTATTTTGTGATTTCAAAATAAAATAATAACTTTTCAACAGCAGATGTATTTTTTTGAAAATCAACAAACAGGCAGCTCATATTTTCAATTTGTTTCAGACAACTCATAATATAGTCAGAAATAATTTAATACTTTGGTTTTTATTATTATGCGATTTCATATGAGATTCGCTAGTGAACTTTATATCAAAGAACTAAATTTAAAAATAATCCAACTGTCGATTCGTTCATGAGAATTCAATTCTCTGAATGAATCGACATTATTAAGCCAAGATGCGTGAACGAAGGAAAATTTTGTACGGCGTAGTGGACTTTTTGCATGCTCATAACACCAACTAGAGGCCTCGCAGCATATATGTTCCCAGACATGGATTTACTCAGAATTCGGAGTAGAACATTTTATGTGAGTTTTGTGTGTGTGTGTGTGTGTGTGTGTGTGTGTGTCTGTGTGACCCCCCCCCCCTTATAACTTTTGATCCGCTCAATTTCCAGAGCCCAAATTTTCAGAATATATAGACAGTTATAGGCCTACAAAACTCAGAATTGTGAATTTTTGTTTCAGTCGGGGGTTATCAACTTTTGAAATTTTGATTTATTTTTCCATATATCTCAGAAACCGTAAAAGCTAGAACGCTAAAAATTGGTATAAACATAGACAAATACAAAATCTCAAATTATTTTTTTCAAAAAAATTCCAGGGTTACTCAAACATTTTTTATTAAGAAAAATATTTTTTTTATGATAAATTTATGAGTTAACTGCCTATATTTCCATTTTTTTTAAAATATCGAAAAAAGCCGAAACACCCCAACTAGATAATTTAATTTTATATAAAAAATACAAACATTGTATTAGCACATCTCAATTTTTTTTAACAATTTTTATAAAAAATTAATTTTGTGACGACATCACTTCATACAATTTGTATGGTAGTCGCCTATACACAATATGTAAGAAGACTTAATAGTTTGATACTTAAATCTCCAAACATACATACATACCATCATACTATTTTCATATTCTGTGTACGAAAAACAGACTGACCTCCATACTACCCTATCCTGACAAACATACCTACATGTTTTATATAGAAGTAGTCGCCTATACACAATGTGTAAGAAGACTTAATAGTTTGATACTTAAATCTCCAAACATACATACATACCATCATACTGTTTTCATATTCTGTGTAGGAAAAACAGACTGACCTCCATACTATCCTATCCTGACAAACATACCTACATGTTTTATAAAGAAAATAAAATATCTTCAAATATTTATCAATTTGTGTTGTTTCTTTGTTTGTACGTATTCTTTGATTATGTATACTATCGCCATCGACAGTTGGATCTCATGTGTTACATGCAACTAGTTATTTAATTTTTCACTGCTCTTTTATCGAAAATCGAATATTCATATGATTGTTTCATTTTCGATACAGATATACTTAAAAAAAAATTTTAATAATTAAAATGGTATACAATGTTAAGACAATTTTAAATATATAAGACAGTGAAGATACGCAGATCACCGTAGAACAGTTGGAAAGCCGTTCGGCATCTGTGCGGGTGCCCTGGGTTCGATCCGCAGTTCAGGAGAATTTTATTTAAATTCATTCCTCGTGCAATTACGGCTTCTCTGAACTTGAAACACTGGTTTATTGGAAGAAATTGCTTCACGGCAATAAACTCGCCACTTGCGCAGGGTGTAAGAAAGTGTTGTTTATTATTATTATCATGAATCGACATGATATATCGATGTCATGGATCGAGTACCGAAACTTAAATGGCAAAGGGCGGGTCATGTCGACAGACAGGGAATGTACAGATGGACACCTAGAATACTGAAATGGACCATGGGATATGAAAAGGGAAATAGGCCAGGAGATGGGTCCAAAAAGCCCAAAAAAAGACATACGGAAGTACTTAGAAGAGGCTTACATCCAGCAGTTGTGATATGACTTAAGGAAGAAGAAGAAAGAAGATATTCAAAAGATTATGAGATGCTCAATTACATGCTGATCAAATAAAATTGTCAACTACCGCTTACGCTATCTTTATGACCACCTCAGAATAATATAACCACAATCGTCTTAGGCAATTTTCTATCTATAATCGGATTTTTTAATGGAAACGTACACATTCGAGTCTGTTTGTATATCTGCAATCAGACAATCAAGATTGTACCGACATATATTAAGATATGTTCATCCAGACGTTGTATTATAGACGTATCACATCATCAAATTGTATAGACGGCTGAGCGTATTCAGGATATACAGAGAGGATCTCGATAGGTAGGGTTGCATCTTGTCCTGTATTTACGGGTCTTACATCGCGTTTGACCATGAATCTCGTATTGGTCCCGTTTTTGACAATTTCGATAAGGTACGAAAAAAGTTCAGCAAAAAGCAACCGACAGAAAGGAATGGAAGGGTATATGGAAGAGGCTTATATCCAGCAGTGGAGGACAGAGGGCTGAAGAAGAAGAATACGAAAAAAGTTATCGATGCAGATCATTTATTTGTTATTATATTTTTATGGCATGAGTCCAGTTCTATGACTATGTACATATATGAACAAACAAATGAGATTATTGCAAAAGTTAAATCAACCTCAAAATATGAACTTTCATTTAAGTTAAATCTTCTTATTTTTTCCTGACTTGAGAAATCGACTTAAATCTTCCTGGGTTGTCCCTGATTTTGGACTTCCCAATTTTTCACAGGACACGGAAACTTTATAAGTTATGTTCGCCAATTTAATATTGCCTCCTCCGCCTCATGTTAGTTCTGTCAATACCGGTACCATACTTCGGAAGTTTTCCTATGGGATTGTTGCCACCCTATGGTGTCCTCTTATAGATCGGAGCTCCTCGTTGCCGTCCTCGGGCTTCTTCAAGATCTCATTGGTCTTGCGGATTTCGTGATCTCAAAGAAAAATTACTTACTCACTTTACGGGTCCGGACCTTAGACCTTGCCACTCCAATAGGCGGCGACGGATATCGCATTGTCGTTCACTGTTTTTAAGTCGTATTTGCTGCATGTCGTCTTCATTTGTGGGCATATAAGTGGATGGGCGTCATCCTGTTCCTCTCCGCAGTCGCAGCATGTATCTTCTCCCTCCAGAAATCGCCACCTCTGTTGGTTCTTTTTCATCTAGTCACCCCCAATCTCAATCTGTTAAGGGTCATCCATGTTGGAAAGTCCAAACCAAACGCGGTGTTCACTTCATCAGATGGTGTCATCCAGAGTCTGCTGCAGAGTTGAACAATTTTATAGTCTTTAATATGTTCTGCCATAGTTATGGTGCCTTAAAACTGATAGATTCCCATTAAGTTATTTTTATGGAGATCTTGGTCACACCTCTGATGCTTTTCATTTAAAAATATCTAAATTTAATGACATTCCACGGGTTTGAATTTTCCATTTACATATCTTCAATTTATTGTTCTTTTTTCACTGTGATGCCGAGATGGCCATCTAGAGGTTTTTTTTTTCGCTCACTCAAAGTTCTATGAAGGGTCCGTTCACAGTGCCCATGTGCAGAGCCGGTGATAGTGGAAGTAGCGAATTATGTTAAACATTGCTGTGTACCTACTTTTACGACTACTTCTAATATTTTTTTTAATTACATATTATATAATTTAGTTTTTTTATTTGATACTTTTGATACACACAACTGCTGAAATGACTACAGAGAGTAGCTGTAAACTGAGTAACAAAATGCGTGGTTTGCAGTTCACTTTGTATTATACATACATGCATACTTTAGTGTGGATGAAACGCTACATTTTGGCGCTGAACATAATATTTATTAATCGGTTTTGTACATCGAAAGTTATTAGAATATCCCGTATTCGTTTCTAAAAGTTGTGGCAGCCCTATCGACAAATATAAGATTGATTGGGTGGCGATAACGCGATGTTTAATACACGAGCTTTAACAAAGATTATGATATTATCGAGTGCATCGGATCTTTACGACGGAAAGTAGATACTATAATATTATGTACACAACGTATGCGGAAGTCGACTTATCTCGTATTAGCATTTTCATAATAATAATAATAATACGACACATATACTTATCGATAACGTGAACATCGCTTCCTTGATGTTTTCGTAAATATCAGAGTATCTTAAATCGATAATCCTTAAACATTGATTAACTTCAAAGACATATTTCTTACAATATTTTCTATATGATGATATCATGTAGATATAAAATTAAGCTCATCGCTGCGTCGTGGTGGGAAATTTTTCTTTTAAGTTTTTTGTTTTAATGCGACCAGCTCTAAATGAATTTAGAGCTAGTCAAGCACTGTAGCCCTTATGAATTTCTGATTAAAGAATTTTTGCTATGCTTTGTATTGGCGTGTAAGTACGTATATAACAGAGGTGTACGAGAAGTACTTGAATTATGTGATTCTTAATTACTAAATAAAAGTGATGTATGGCACAAGTAATTGTTCCATTTTTTATGTTTGTTATTTATTTAATTATTTATTGTTTTATAAATTTACTTAAATGTTTATTGTTTTATTTTTCTTTGTTATTAATTAATTGATTTAATTATTTGTTTATAAATTGAATGATTATTTTTTTTATTATTTAAATTTGACTATAATTGAAAATTGGTAATATTGAGAGTTTTCACTGGTCCATATGCTGGTAACTCATTTGTGTTTATACATTGTAGTTATGACTGTCTTTACTCTAAAAATGAAATAAAATAAAATAACATTTAAGCATGTTATCACGCCATGCAACATGTGTTACAATGTTATAATCAACCGTGGTAATTCGAATAAATTTCATTGAGTACCTTATTGGCGGCCATGTTTCTTTTTATTTAATTTTATTATTTTATTAGGTACGCCCAATAACAGGTTACAATTTTTTTTGAGAATTGTGATCTTCTAGCAAATTCAAACTTTAAATACATTGAAGTCTGAGTCTCAATCAAACCCTAGATAATTGAGAAATTCAGACATCTAACTGATAAAACTAGGAAGGTAATCAAGAAATTAATTAATATAATTCAATATTACTTAACGTGTAAAAAAATATTGTAGATTAAAATAAGTGTGTCAATATTTTGATACATATTTATTTAATACGACATTGATATATATATACAATATTTTGATACATATTTATTGAATCGTCAAAACAGAGAAATTCAGACATCAAACTGATAAAACTAGGAAGGTAATCAAGAAATTAATTAATATAATTCAATATTACTTAACGTGTAAAAAAATATTGTAGATTAAAATAAGTGTGTCAATATTTTGATACATATTTATTTAATACGACATTGATATATATATACAATATTTTGATACATATTTATTGAATCGTCAAAACAGAGATATTTCACTTTCAAGGAGAAGTATAAGTACAATAAAATTATACAACATTGCTGCAGTATGTCATATTTTAATCCAATTTCCAAGATACAATTTTACTGTCGATGGCTCATTCATTTTTATGTGTATGTTTTTTAAAATTCTTTACAAAGCTATGTTGCATATTTTGCGTATTTTTTCCAGTTTAAATTCAACTGGTGTACTAGGCTTGTGGTCGCGATGATTGAATGGTCCATCAACAAAATACATTCGACAAAGGCTCCCCAAAGATCCATCACATCAGTTCGGCCGTCAAACGATAAATATTATTTGCTTTGAACAGTTCCATGAACGTTTCTCGTCAAAGTGAATATCCATTTGTACAAGCGTTTAACGTTTAATTAAACCATTCCGACAGTAAAACGAGGATGCAACATAGGGCGATAGTTACGTAACAAATTTACATAGTCACTTTGAGCTTTCGGATTTACATTAAAATATCCCCTTCGCAATCACTATTGCTATCGTTACTTAATTATGACCATGTAAGTTATTAATATGTAATGAAGAGGATCTGAATTAACTTGAATGCCTTTATAATAACTGAATCGATTATAATTTGTTTGATTTATAAGCAAATCTTTAGCATAAATAAATGTTACTACGAATCTCTTTATTTACATGTATGCATATTAAAATATCCTTTTTTTATTTCGCTTTCTTAGATTCATAGAAAAAGTTATCTAGATGAGTGTATGCTTCCATTTCGGTTTGTTTACTGTAAGAATGGGTAAAACATGCTGTAAGTTATCTCCTTTCTCTGTTCACACCGCACATTTTACATACCAACGCATGAACAAGAGAGATAGAGATGATACAACTTATTCACCACCCTAACATATCTTGTGGGAATTTGTTAAGGTCCCTTTCCAATCACGATTTTTACATTTTACTTTCATTTTCAATAAACAGTGCTATTTTATTAGGCTACAAGCAAACAAGATATTTCTAGCCAGCTAATGAATACATACAAAGCAATAGGTGTAATGTATAGGTACCTACTTATTTTTGATTTTTTTTTATATCTTTAAACTTTGTCTAAATTACATTAATTGTATAGGTATATGCCTCAGATTTTAAATAGCAAAATTTGAAAATTTGAACATATTATGTTGTGATTGAATACAATATAGTAATTTGAATGAAGTCACATGTTCAGATAACAGGCACTGATCATAATATGGTTGTTTCGTTTATCGGAAAAATTTCCCTATGCCATATAAACAACTACATAGGGAGGCTCATTTATATTTTCTTCATATTTCATCACAAACCAACGGAAGAACATTTTTTGTTGTTTGAAAAGCATGAAACTTCAAAAAAAGGTCTTTCACATAAAATGCATTTACCAGTCTTCGTTTGAAAATAGAAATCATACAAAATATCGTTCTGAAATGTACAAATTTGCTTTGATGTTAATTATTTACCGAGGATTGTTGTGAATATAATTTAATTTTAAACTTGAAACAAGGAATATTTCATTAACACCATCCCGTTAATGTGGAGGGATAACTGTATATCAAGTCGGCTTAGGAATTCCCTTAAGTAAAGCGGCCGGACATAACTCAACGTAGGACTACCTCACAACACCCACCTTCACTGACCTGACCCGAACTTAGGCAAAAGAAAAGGAAATCAGGAGGAAGAACGACGAAAAGAACCATCGAACTGAAAAGTAAAGTACAAGCGTTAACCTTTTACCTAATAAGCTGTTAGTGTTTTGTTAAACACTGCCATACTTATTACACACATTTTGATACATTTTAGGTTTTGAGGTACTTACAATAAATAATCTATATAGGTATACCATGTATTTTCGCAGGGCTTTTATAACAAAATACAATCAAATATGAATCTCTAAAAATTTTCTTTTAGAGACGAAAAAAGGATTGTGATTACTAATGTATTATGGATGTGACAGTTCCTTAAAAATTCCATATTCTTATAAATTGCAGTACAAATAGGTACCTACTATACCTAAAATATTTATCTTATTTGCCAAAACAAATAAAAATATTATTTATTTATTAAAATAAACACCAACACAACATATAAGTAGTCAGAATCAATATAGTAGTTCCAATGCTCCAATAACAGGTGTGTACTGCATATCACCGCACTATCACAATTGATAGTAAAATAATTGAAGCTGTTGAAGAATATATATACCTTGGACACAAGATAAAATTAGGAAAGGATAACCAGACAGCAGAAATACCCAGAAGGATCGGACTAGGTTGGGCAGCCTTTGGAAAACTTAAACATGTCCTAAAAAACAGAGATATTCCCACATGTCTGAAAAGAAAAGTTTTTGAAACATGTATCCTGCCTGTGCTTACGTATGGTCTGGAAACTATCACGCTAACTGCGAGGACCATACATAAGCTAAAATGCACTCAGAGATCCATGGAAAGGCATATGATAGGCGTAAGTCTAAGAGACAAAATTAGAAATGAAGAAATCAGACGCCAGACAAAAGTTGTTGATGTCATGGATCGAGTTGCAAAACTTAAATGGCAATGGGCAGGTCATGTTGCCAGACAGGGTACGGACAGATGGGCACCCGGAATTCCAAATTGGAGACCATGGGATATGAAAAGGGGAATAGGCCGGCCCCAGAAAAGGTGGGCCGATGATATTGTCCCTGTCGCTGGAAGCGGATGGGTTCGAAAAGCCCAGAAAAAAGACGAGTGGAAGCTATTAGAAGAGGCCTACATCCAGCAGTGGAGAGATGGCTGAGAAAGAAGAAGACTGCATATTATGTGTATTTTGCTTAATAATTATATATGGAGATTGTTTTTAATTATAAGATTGTTGTGATTAATTAGTTCAAAGGAATTTTATCAGAATATTATTTACGTATTCAAAAGTATTGTCAAAACACATCTCACTACATTAGATATACAACAGACAATAAAATATTGGGGCAACTGATGATTTATATAATGAAAGATAGTACTCACTCTGACAAGTATTTATTTCAATAAATGTTTTACATTTTAGTCTTTAATAATAAGGATATTTAATTAATACAGAATAAGAATGTCGAGGAGATTTCGTGATACGTCAAGCCACGGCACTGGAAATAATTCGTTTCCGCTTGCATTGGTAGCAATGAGATGTGTCAATAGTGATGTGGTGACATCATAGGTATGTTCCACCACAATTCTATATTTTCTGTATTGACATCCAATCCATTTTAATATTAACAATTAAAACATAAAAAGTGTTTTTCCAAAAAATTCGAGTAACTGAACCGAACTTTTTCGCCGAGATAATTATTTTGTATGTATTATAGATTTAATTAGTTTCTAAACATATGTTTTATACCGCTTAATGGGTTTGATTTTCTACACATCTAGTTTCGGAAGAAAACCCCTTATGAGATGGAAAGAGTGCTCTCCCAAAAATTTTGATTAATATCTCAAAAAATGATGCTCGAATTAAACTTAAATGTTAAATATTTACATTACTTTTTTGAAGAATAAGGAAAATTATTATGTATTGCTTGTGTGTTTTGTAAACAATCACGCTCAAAAACGTATAACTTATAAAAACTTGAAGACAATTTCAGATCCTTGTCGTGATGTTCTTATGTTTTTTGTTTTAATGTTTTCAAATCTGTTCATGACATATAATCTAAAAAATTCTTTGAAATACAAACATAATAATATTTTCACATATTATCAAAACTCAAGATTTTCCAACTGTAAGGACTTGCCTTGTATTATAAATCTCGTGTCAAAATTATAAATGTTCTCATTAATATAACAAAAGAGAACATCTAACGAATCTAGAACGAAAATTTTACAATTTGCTAAATTAATATTTATCAAAGTCATGAAACTTTCTGAATATTTTAATATCATTCTATAGTTTCTAAGAGACACAAAACCATTATTTGAAAATATTTTAATATAAATTTACAAATATTTGTTGGATGAAACTATTCTATTTGATGAATTAGAATCTCGAGCAAAATACGTAGTATGCAAAAC
Source organism: Molanna angustata (assembly GCA_963576475.1). Lineage (NCBI taxonomy): Eukaryota > Metazoa > Arthropoda > Insecta > Trichoptera > Molannidae > Molanna > Molanna angustata. The sequence continues at coordinate 20,866,066 of OY754969.1, read as the reverse complement.
TTATATTTTATTACATTTATTTCTTTTGAAAACAAACAGAATACAATATCATAAGTTATAATATACGATAATATAAAAATTATGATTACAAAAGAATGATAAATATGCTCAAATTCATCGCACGCGTAATTTAATCTATTAATAATATTATTTTATATTATAGTTTAAATACTCGGCGGATATTTTCTGGTTGTTCATATTAACCGTTTTGGCATGTGAATTTTGCCCTAAACCACTACTGCTATGTCTCAACTAGCCGGTCGTCGGTCGATGGCAGGACAGCACTGCCGAAACCTGTCGCATAGTGACTCAAAATATAGTGGTTGAGGGCAAAATTCACATGCCAAAACGGTTATTTTATATTATTCGTTTATTCGAAATATAATATGCTAGGCAATTGAACCAGAATAAACACGTTTTACTTAAAAATATTTTTTCTTCTTAACATATCATTAAAAAATATATAAATATTTAAATTTCATGAAAATCTTTGATTTAAATATCTTAAAACTATGCTTTTGTAATTTTATTAAGAATGAATATATCTTTGTAACAATTTTATGTCGGTGCATTTCCATACATTCCCTAAACTAAGTATTAACAGAGGAATGACATACAGAAAATGATAAAACATATACTTCTTTCAATAAAGATGATATTTAAACGTAAGTATATAGAATATTTATTTATTTATTATAAAGGACCACTTACAGCTAACAATTTATTATATATCACAGTTCCATAAAATAATGACAAGTTATTAGAAAACTGGTCAGCCAATTACAAGTGACCACATCCTGCATTACAATAAATTGGCGTACAAATTTGTAAGAGAACGTAAATACGTACAAAGAATCTATATAAAAATTAAATGATAAAATAGAAACTTAGATCACAACAAAGAAAAAAATGAAATATATTAACAAAACAAGAAGGAAAGCAATACTATAAAAGATATAACTAGCACAAACAGATAAAAAAGAGGAACATTATAGCTTTTCTGAATGTCACCAGACTGTCACCAAAAATATCTATGTCCTTATTAATATGTAAAGTAACAGAAGTTCCGAGTAACGGAATTAAAAAAACCCGTGTTAATGTTGAAAACCTGTAATCTAAATAGTTCTGGGTTCCTTATATATGATTGTGAATCTAAAAAAAATAAATTGACAGGCGAACAATCATAACATAATTAATAATTTTTAGATGGGTCGATGGCGAGCGGTTAGCGCGCTGGGCTAGTAATCCAGTGGTCGCGAGTTCGAATCCTGCCTCGACCGATTTCGTTCACCTATATCACAAGCATTTATGCTTATTTTAGGGAACGTAGGGAGATGTGTATATGTATTTGTTTAGCAAGGACATATTCATTTTTATTTTTAAAAAATAATAAAACTAAACATAGCAAGCTAATTAGTATAGAAATCAAATTTAAGTAATCTGATTACTTAGAATCAATGGCCTCTTTGTAAAAAACAAATTTGTTTTCATTTTTGATGGAATAAAATCAATAAAAAAAAATTCTGGTTTTATTTATTTATAATTGTGTAACATTCCCGAAGAAAAATTTAAAAATAATGGTTTCAAAAATAAAATGATTATCGTAAATTGTGGATAGATCTGTCCACTCTTTAATATTGCTGAAATTAGCTTGACTCAAAATCAAGAAAAGTCTTATAAATCTATATCGAAAATCGTCGATATTTATCTTTATCGCAAATTTATCGCAAAACATGATCAAAACGAAAAACTCGATTAATCAATTACATTTAAAAGGTACATTACTTGATAATAGGCGTGATGACAGTAAGAAAAAATCATTGAAATTATGATTTTATAAAATAAAATATGTTGTAAAGATTTGAAAAAATATATTTATTTTCATTTTAAAAGAGCGAATAATATTAATATTATTAAAATAAAAATACAAAATATGTTTGTCCGCCATTTTATGTGAAACACCAATCAGACTGCATGACGTCACCATATTGTTACTGTCAATTGTGTTTGTTACTGTCAACTGTAGTGTTGTTCGAAATGGCTATTTTTTTCATAACAAGCTATATGGAATATGCTGCTTATTTTTAACATGCTATTTTTATTTATCGATTTATTTGGTTTATTTGGGACAATAAACCAAATAATATCGCTATCCGCTCTATTGAATCGTTGACGCATCTGTTATAAAACGCACCGAGTATTGTAACATGGTGGAGCATATTTCACGTTTCAGAAATAAATAACTTGGTGGCTTTCATTGCTTGATTATAAAATAAAATGATGTTATTATATTGTTTGTGGGAGTTAAACAGTGTTACATGAGGTTGAAATGGAAATGCACAATGTATTATGATGAATCTAATATACATATGGGATAATTGTTATGATTCATATACATATTATGATTAATATATTAAAAAAAAAATAGAATGTTATGTAATAGGTGTGATAACTGTAAGAAAAAAATCATTGAAATTATGATTTTAAAAAATTAAATAGGTTACAAAGATTTAAAAAATGTACTTATTTTCATTTTAAAGGAGTGAATAATAATAATATTATAAATATAAAAATACAAAATGTGTTAGTCCGCCATTTTATGAGAAAAAACAATCAGAGCGCACGACGTCATAGTATGGTCGTATTCTTTGGATAGTCTTCAATACAATATACGCATTAATTGTCGGTCTGGACAATGTTTATTTTAAATAATAATATTTTAATTAGGTACTTAAAACTAAAACAAAACAATAAAATAGCAATGGAACAAGGATTCATCAAAGCAAATAGTTTCAATTTACCTAGATACTCGCCTACCTATCGGGGGACACCATGGGCCGGTATTACAGTGTCAGTTTAAGAGCTAAACTTAAGTTTTACAAAAATATAGCGTATTACAGTTTCCGTTTAGGCCTAATCTTCCCTCAAATATGTCACTAAAACGACAAATATTTAACTCAACGTTTCTGGCAGATTAAGTACTTAACTGTGAGTCAACTGTCATTTGCTAGGCAACTCGTGTAGTTTCAGTTTCTATCACTAGAGGCGTTAGGCCACGTATGTAATTTCAGTGTTGTATCACTAAAGGCGTTAGTTGTATCGACGGTGGCGCCACACAACAAAACAAACTGACAGCCGTATTGAACATGGGCATTTAAAAGCATTATTTTGGTGAAAAAATTTAATTTACCATGTTGGATAATAAAACAATGGTATTTAAAGTCGTAGCGTCCCGTTTTGTATTTCGTATTATTTGAGGTTATTTAAATTTGACAGATAATAACCACAGAAAAAGTGAAATATGTCTATAATTGAAGATTTAGTAACTGACATGTCATATTGCACTGTAATACGGAAATGGATTCAATCTCCCCTTAACATTAATCTTGAGTTAAACAAACTCAATGAGTTGAGGGCCGACTGTAATATCGGGCCTAAGTTTATTGTATTTTGTATGTAACTTAGTTCTTTTTGAATAAATAAATAAATAATGAACGCTCGCAACGTATGGTAAACTAATTTAGTTTTAGTATTCTACAATTTTGTCACGCGATGGTGAGCTGACGAACGTTCGACACGTTATGATGCTGGTCACTGCCAAACTAAACTACCAAGCTATATTTTTTTCATGCAATGAAGCGATTCGCGAAACGACGGCGATTACGCGAAGCATGCGTTTTAAAATATCGATACAATTTTAGCAGCATACGAATTATTACATAGCGCTCGTTATTTGTATTGTGTTCATTACAAGCTATATTTATCTGCTATCGTTATTTTTAGCAACAGAAGCTATAGTAGTCATTTCTTCTGCCTGTCTTACCTAGAATGGAACTTTTGATGGTCGGATATTTCTTTGCGTCGAACAAAGACTTTTCTCATCAGAATTTTGAAACGTAAAAACTTAATAATAAGTACATATAAGTACTTTATTTATCTGTAATTTAAATATAACTTACATCTCGAAAATCGATAAAATATGCTCCTTCTTCTCTCTACATTATGTGTTCATAAGCTAAAAACATACGCGGGAAACGTATGATGGCCTTTGACGTTTGGACATTAATGAAGTTCTTTATATGCTTATTGCCTAAATAATTGTAAATATTATATTACTGAGAGCTAAACATGGGGGAACAAATACTGTACTTCATTGTAAACGCGTACTTAATAAAATTCACTTGTGTCTCGCCGTGCGAAATTTAATCACTTATTTCTCTTTTTTTTCGCGTGGGACGAAAACAAATACCTCAGTAGGTGTTTTTTTCGTCGTGTTTGTACATTTAGGGACCGCACAACACTTATGCACTTTTGAATTGATTATAAATACACAAATCGTCTTAGAATACATATAGTACATATAGTAGTGATATGTAGTTTACGAGATCGTGACGTCACCGTCAGGGTCGGCAGCCGCCATGATACTACAAGCGTTTTTTGGCGTAAATGTCAAATTTGATTTTAAAATGGCGATTTTTGCTACTAAACCTTTATTTTATGTAGGAATGTATATATATTTGAAAACAGTGAATGCGTAAAAACATCGTGAGATAGTTTTTCAAAATTAGTCATCATGCCCATTGGTAGGTACTGTCACAGTGCTTAATTTTATTATGTATCGTTATGACCTTAATTGTTTTTTAACATTGTGTAACTTATGCATGTAGAAGACAGACATGATATCATTAAAACATATTCTAATTTTCTAGTTGTATCTATATATTGGCATTATTTGGATCCGAAAATTTCAAAAGTATTTACATCAATGAATATGGAAATGAATTTGTAGGAACGAACGCGCACACTGTGAGGCCTTGCCAAGAATTCCATTCACAGTAGGTATCTTCCTAAGTACTCTTATTAACGATTAAGCCTAATTCGAGCCAAAACGAAGAAAACTTTTCTACTTCATGAATATTAAATTCTGAGCTTTCAACCAAAAATTCCATTTTAAGATCCTGTAAATTTAAATAGGTGCATAACTTAGAAATAACATTGACAAGTATTTTTTAACATTTCGCTTTCAGGGTGTGATTCATTTTTTCAGGTTCATTTTATTATTAATTATTTTTGTTTTGCTTCTCGGGCAACTTACAGGTAACTATATCTTATATTAATATAACACGCACCCAATGACTAGTTGCCACATTCTGATATTTCTTTTGATATTACTCCTTTTACAGATTCACACTAAAAAACAGTTGAAAATTGTGTCTCTGTCGGAAAACGAATCCGCGAACATTTGGTTTGTGGTCAGATATCAAACCAACTGAGCTACGCAAGCTGGAAAGGATAAATTAAATAACAATTAACTTTAAACTTTCGTAAGAAATCAATGAATTATTTAGTTAAAAAAATAAATACCTTCATTATGACCTTTAGTAAAAGAAAGAAATGCTGCAAAACAGTACTCTTCATAACTATAATTTAGTGGGTACAAAAAATATATGCATCGCAGTTTTTAAAATATGATAAATATAATTGATGAAAATTAAACATACATATTTGGGAAGTAAGGATGGATTGTTTCAACATAAGAATCGGTAATAGAATAGTTAAAATACTTTGATTTCATAAAATTGTTCAAAATAGAGTCGTTTGACGGCATTAGGTATATTTCAATGAAACAATCAAACTTATCCAACCAATTTCTGAAATCATAGTATTATAGGTATATTTTTACTTTAATCTTTGTTCGAGAAACACAGCCAGTATTCACAGTTAAATTGCAGAACAAAATATTTTTCGCACTCATAAGGGTATTTCGTAGTCTATATCTATATTTTTTAACGAGATGGTTTGATGCATATTTCATTAAACGTATTTAAAAGTAATAAACATGCCATGCAAAACTGGAACGAAATTAAATAAAACAATATCTTGTCCATACAACTCCATATTATATTGAGATATGTTATATAATATTATAACAGACGTTATCATGACAGTCTATGTAATTTCTTTCGCTTTTAAAAGAATGTAATTTACACAGCGGAAATATAAGAGGGAGTTTTTTTTCATACAGTGTAGGTTGAAGTGAATAAATAAATACCTACCTACGGAACTAACTTGTTCTACGCCAGTTAGGAAAATGAGGGATTCGCTAATTACAGACCACGTGCCTACTTATGTCTTTCATTTCTCGTTTTTGCATACCTTTGTGCAATATACTTATCTGTTTTTAAAAATGAACATTATGTTTTTTTGTTTACTTTTATCATCGACAATACTTGATGGAATTCCATTATAATTTATAATATAACAAAATAAAACACACCTATAATTTTCTTCCACTTGGTTTAATTTGACTTACTAAATTCGCTCTAGACGAGCATCTTCAGAGTAGTGAGTAGCAGAGAAGCATATCTCACTACTCTGAAGATGCTCGTATAGAGCGAAACTAGTGAGAAATTAAAGTGGAAGACAATTATAAATGTGTTTTATTTTAATATGATATGACATGTGATTAAAACATGATCTAATGAAACTTAGTAAGTTTAGAAAATGAATATTTTTTAAATCACAAAATTGTATTTTTCATTTATAGTTTTTAAATATATCTTTACCTTGGTGAAATAAACTTATCTCTTTTTATAAATAACATTAACAGAAAATCTTATTTTTATTTTATTTTATTACAGAAAACAACAGCAAGCAAGAAAAGTTAATAAAAATATACAATGATAATTTTTATATTGCCAATTATACATAGTATTCTTAAATATACATTTGTATTACAAGATGTTAACAATTGAAAATATTTTAACAATTTATAAAAAGGATGGGAACGGAGAGAGGAAGGGAGGGGAGCGAGGGGAAGCATCAACCACTGGAAACTCATATTATGATTATTATGATTTGTAAAAGTAATATGTACATAATATTAATATTTGTTTTTTTTTCAGTAGCCTCTATACTCCCAGTACCCATAAAGCCATTATGTGATATATTCACTTATAAAATAGTGTTTGCATAATCCTCAAAACTATAAAGGTATAAAGCTCTGATTTAAATGTTGATTTTGGTATGAGAATAAAAGAAGAAATTTGAGAAAATTTAAAAATTTCAAAAACATTCCTTCTAAATATACTAAGTATAGAAAGATTTTAATTGTTTTCCTTCACAACATTAATTTATCTTTTTCTGTCACAATCCTAAGATTTTTAAAAAAAAATCATTAATATGTCCTTGTAACAAATAAGTACAAATATGTACATAGTTCATCTTCTTCTTCTTCTTTCTCAGCCATCTCTCCACTGCTGGATCTAGGCCTCTTCTAAAAGCTTCCACTCGTCTTTTTTCTGGGCTTTTCGAACCCATCCGCTTCCAGCGACAGGTACAATATCATCGTCCCACCTTTTCTGGGCCGATGATATTGTCCCTGTACATAGTTACGCATTCATAAACTTGGCAGTAATGCTTGTATTGATTGATTCGCACTAAGAACTCTATCTCTACACATTATCTCTGTTGTTTAAAGGTGTAAGAAATCATTTGACTTTTATTATTTATAATCAATATATGTCCGCAGATGACAATAGAATGAAGATTGTGTTATGAGAATTAATTGAAGGATTTTCCACAGGACTGATACTAAATCTGGCGGCACTGCATAAATCACCCATTACTCGTATAGCCGAGTTGAACACTTAAGTTATCACGAGTCTAGCAATAAAGCAAAGATTTCCCTAACGAAATAGCTGCTACGGTCCGTAATATAATTTTCTCAGGTCCGTGTAGCCAATGTGTGTGTGTATGTGTGTGTGTGTGTGTGTTTTAAAATAATACTCCTTGTAGATAAGTTCCCCGCAATGTGCACGTAAATTTCTCCATGTGGCTTTGCGTTCTCCGACCGCAGATTACAGCGTCGCCATCCATTCACGCTCCTGGTCTGTGCTATGCTGTACTGGGTTGGGCTGAACTAGGGGTGGGGGTGGTTCACTCTCTTTCAGCCGAGAAAGAGAGAGATGGAAGCACATAGAGCCGTGAACTGTTCACGGTACTTAACACTCGGATACTTAAATAAGTTAACTCCGTAGGATTTCTGAGTTAATTTCGTGTTTAAATGTTTTGTTTGTTTGTTTGCTTAATGTTCTGTGTTCACATCGAGAATCGCAATTAGATGCTTTGATCGATATTCATAAATTTCTAGTCTCATATTTTCATTGCTTAAATGTATGATTGAAGATGTCAATACCTATTTACCAACTACATAATTAGTAGATAAATCCAAAAAAAAATGAAGACACCCTTTTCGAAGTATTCGTAACTTTGAAATGTTATTGCCGAAAGAAATTCATCAAAATATTCCTAGTTTTATGCATTTAGTACCTATATCATTATTGTTTACTTTGTGTATTTGTATGAAATACAAAATTGTTCAATTTCCAACACTTGATGCAATTCCACTATCATATATTAAAATAAAAAAACTGATTTATAATTTTCTTCCATTTGATTTAACTGAGGAAGATCAATGAAAGTCATTGAAGAAGTCTTCGACCCCTTAGAGACAGCAGCACGTGAAGTAGGATTGTGCATCAACAAAGATAAGACAAAAGTTACACAAAGCAGAAGCCAGGCGCATCGACCGAGAGGCAGTTTGCAATACAAGGATAACTACTCGTTTGAAGTAGTGGATCAATTAACTTACCTGGGCTCCAGTTTGACGGAAAATAATAAAGATCCAGCTGAGATAAGAAAAAGAATTACGGCAGCTAACGAAACATATTTTTCATTGCTCTCGGTTTTTAAATCTCGCAGTGTCCATCGTTAAACAAAAGTCACACTTTACAAGATCATAGTCACTACAGTGTTGGCATATGGATGCGAGACATTGACCATAACGGCGAAGATATCTGAAATGCTGGACACCTTTGAAAGAAAAGTACTGCTTAGAATATGCGACCCCGTGATGGCGATGAATGGCGCATTAGACTTAACGATGAGTTGTACAACATATACCAGGCCCCAAGTATCAGAACGCACATAAAATTACTTAGGCTGAGATGGGCTGTACATCGAATGCCAACCTCACCGGTGCCGAAACGAATCATGACTGGACACCCGGGTGGGAGAAGAAGGGTAAGAAGACCTAGACTGCGGTAGTAAGGTGAGGTCACAAAGGATGCGGCTCAGCTTCTCCAGGAGAAGAGCTGGAAAGTGGCAGCAGAGAACAGGATAGGATGAAGGCGAAAGTTAACGGAGGCCAAGGCTCGATTTGGGCTGTAGCGCCATCGAAGAAGAAGAAGGATGATAATTGTAAATCAGTTTTTTATTTTAATATATTAAAAAAATTGTTCATGACTACAACATTCATTACTTTTTTATCGAACCCTGTTCGAGTGTTCTTTGCTCTTTTATAAGCAAATAGGTAGGTATGTACATAGTTGAAACAAACCATATCCTTCAAGGTACTTCGAATCTACAATTGAACTTTCACTGTTTTCCAATTTGACAACAAAAACGGTATACCTACGTGCATTAGGTATCTATATCTTTATTTCTGACTAAGCCATAGTTGCTTTTGCATTTCTTGTTTCTCAAAAATCTAATTTTACCAGCATGTGTTCTGACTTTGTTTTACGACTCACTAGTAGGTAAGCTTGGGTAAGTACACATTGTCCTTGATGAAGATTTGTGGTGAATATAAAGTTTTATATATGTACCTAATTATTCAAACGCCCGTATTGTTTATAAAGTCTCAGAGAATTAAGGACTTGGGTCTCGTATTTCACTCATACGACAACCTACTTTTGTGTATTTTAGGTTGAAATATTTTATATTTGTTGTATCATTTTCACAATATACGATCCAATAATATTACAGTTCACGTTCACTGCAGTTCCACAATCCAGTGTAATGTAAATAAATGTACACGACATATATTACAGTTCCTATACAGACATACCTACATAAATATATTGTATTTTCAGTACAACTGTAATCAAAAGTTCTATTTACACCTTCAGAGCACGTTTTTCATATGCGCTTTGATAAATGCACAAAATATTGCGACCCAATTTTTGATCGAAAAAGATAAGTTTTCTAGTAAAGGAACTTTGATTACGTTCGTGTTGAAGTTTCAATATATATATTGTATTATTTATGTTCAAAATTAGTTACTGACATGTGTGCAATATTTTTCTAGTTGATGGTGTGTCTGTAATTTATAAATAGCATAGGTAAATGTAATTTTTAAAATACACCTATGAGATAGCAATAAGAATATCCACATTAAGATGCTCGAGGTATAGTGATACCTACTTCATTTAATGTTTCCATGACACAAACTGTTCTACGATTCTGGTGGTTTAAATCTTACAGCAACGTTCGATTCCCAGCAGAGGAAAAATTTATTTTAATTTAATTTCTCATGCAAATATTGCTTCTCTGGGCTGGAAACACTGGTTAGTTGGAAGAAATTGCCACATGGCAATAAACTCGCCACTTGCAAGGAAGTGAAAAAAAAAAAATAAATAAAAAAAAAAATATATTTTTATCTCGGTTTTCCCGTGTCAGTAGGTCTTGACTAAGACCATTTGTCTTCCGACGTAACTCATCCAAGGTCTACATAAATTAAGAAAAAGAAAAATTAGACTATAGGAAATAGTTTATTTTTGAACTGTCCCAAATGACTTCACAAAAGAAGAGGAAGAAGAATTAAACTCCAAGAAATAGTTTGTATAAAAAATCACCCAAAAGTCTACTTAAATAAAAGAAGAATTTCACTATAGGAAATAGTTTGTAGATTGAATGACATGTGTATTGTAGTTAACCTAAGAGAGTTTAATAATTTTCCTATACGAAATTAGTATATTGTTGGTTTTTAAGTAGTATTAGGTATGTAGGTACCTACCTACAATGATGTTCTAAATTAATTCGAATTCGATTTATAACAAATTTTATTTGAATATTAGAATGTGTCCGTTACCATAGTAACCATAGAACATGTAAAAAATATCAAATGGTTTGTAGACATTTTTTGAATAATATGTAGGTACCTACATTGGTTTGTTCGATGCCATAAAAATGAAAATTGTCCGAAATATCAAATATTATATACAAATTATGCAATTTTATTATGCCTATATCTTTACTAATAATTAACAGACTTTTACAATACACGTCTTAAAACTTGCTGTAATGTCTTGTGTTTCATATTATTATTTCATAATTATATTTATTTCAAAGGTTTATTATTTTCAAGAACATATTCATTCGGTAGGAAAATGAAATATTGTATGAAAAGATATTAAAATGGCGGCATTTATGTACAAAACGCTTACTTTAAAAATAAGTTAAACATTATAATTATACAAAATATTCACCATTTTTTTCACTTAAACACTAAGTTATACTTGAAAGTAAATTTTTTTCGTGTAAATACGTACTTCTAACTTTTAAACTAACAGATATTTGCGTGCAAAATGTACACTTTTTTGACAGATACGACTTGGAAAATTTTGTATGAAAAAAAGAATTATTGAAATATTTTTGAAATTCAGCATTTTTATCGCATTATTTTTAGCGTGACACTGCATCAGGTATACAGGTACACGTTCGCACATAAATTAGATTTTTAGATGCTCTTGGTTTTTCAGAAGGCGTGAGACAAACACACACACACACACACACACACACAGACACTAACATTTTGATTGCTTTATTACTTTAGATATATATATATATATATATATATATATATATATATATATATATATATATATATATATATATATATATATATATATATATATATATATATATATATATATATATATATATATATATATATATATATATATATATATATATATATATATATATATATATATATATATATATATATATATATATATATATATATATATATATATATATGTTATAATATTTTTATCTCGGTTTTCCCGTGTCAGTAGGTCTTGACTAAGACCATTTGTCTTCCGACGTTTCGCCTGAATATCACCAGGCATTTTCAAGGACTTAACGAAAAGCACGCGCGCGACACACGTCTACTCAAACTGAAAGCTCACCGTCAAGTGACTCGTAGCGTACAAGATGGCCGCTTATGTCAAATATTGTTAGCGCGACGTGATTGGCTCCTTGTGACACGCCCACCTGCTGTCGTGTTCGTTGGTAATAATATTTTATCATTATTTTTGTGTTGTGATTTATTGTTAATTTTAGTTGTGACATTAATATTATTATTGTTGTGTTTTGGGGTTATTTTCGCTATGGTATTATTAATATTATTATTGTATTGTTTGTCATATAAAATGTTCTTCCAGGTACTAGGCAAACGAACTCCGTCGTCCCGATTGTTCATTATATCCCTTCTCTTATATATTTCTATAGCTTCCCTGTAAATTCTGAGAGGTTCACTGTTTAAACTTGCTATTATTTTTGAATGGTCAAAATCTATTGTATGTCCTTCTGTGAGCGAGTGTTGTACAAGTGAGGATGTAAGTTTTTTGTTTCTCATGTCGACTCTGTGCTCCGCTATGCAGCTATATATATATATATATATATATATATATATATATATATATATTATATATATATATATATATATATAATATATATATATATATATATATATATATATATATATATATATATATATATATATATATAATATATATATATATACTATATATATATATATATATATTATATATATATAGTATATATATATATATATAGTATATATATATATATATATATATATATCAACGGTACACAGATTATTCTCGCTCTTCGAATTTTATCGACTTCAGATTTTTTTTAATACGTACCTAGCGAATGTAGAATTATAACAAAGATCCGACCGCCGCGCCGTGGCATAGTTGTTAAGCTATTTGGCTTCTGTGCGAGCGTCCTGGGTTCGATCCCCAGCAGAGGAAAAATTTATTGAACTCATTCCATACGCATTTCTTGCTTCTCTGGGCTGGAAATACTGGTTAGTTGGAAGAAATTGCCAAATGGCAATAAACTCGCCACTGGTGCAGTGTGCAAGGAAGTGTTTATTATTATAATTATTATTGTTTATAAGATCCTTGAAAAAATAAACATAATGGATGTCATTCGATAATGAAGTGATAATTGATAATAACTAAAACGAAAATAGTAAAAACTATCATTATTTATTGTAGATATATAACTCAGAACGAAAATTATTAATTTTTCACGCCACAGACTGAAGACACAATTAAAATTAAGTCTCAACCGGGAATCGAACTTGGGACCTTTTACTCAGGAGTCAGATATTATCTTACCAACAGACCCACGAAGGTCGCATTTAATTCTGGTTTTGTGACAAATAGTTTTTTTTTCCATCGAGTTCTTTGATACATTATACATACCTAAATTTTCCTTATTTTTGTAGATATTTCACAAAAAATTCAAAAAATGATGAAAAAATCAATACCAGACTTTTTCCCTCAATAAATT